>WEDG01004299.1:0-198171 GCA_017591395.1 Schistocephalus solidus
TGCCCCATACACCCCACTGGTATATAGCAAAGAAGCCTAGCCATGATGGCGCTGCGTTACTACAAATCATGCTTTTTTTATTCCATAGCTGGTTATTTTTAGAAAAGACTCGTGCGCATTAAAACCAGCAAAGAAATATCCGCTTGGTTGAAACATCTCCACCATCTAAATATTCCGACGCAGCCACGCCTCAAAGGATTTATTGTCGTACAACATAAGGCTTGTGCTTTCCTGGTTAATTATATGATAATCCCTCCTGTTTATTCCGTAAGGAGTGTGGAGTCGTTTGTGTGTGGCTTAAATATATGAAATTTCCGCGAAAAAGTCCCCTTGGTTTCACATTTTCAACTCTTTTTATGCTAATAGAAACGAAGAGTCAAGTTTCAGGAGGTAGTCGTGAGTCATTTATCTTATTTCCTCTCATGCCTTTTTTAGGGACGTCGTGGAAGCCGAGGAGATTCGACTTGATCGATGGACGGTAGTAATTAAACCCGATCATGCTGAAAGCGATGCACAGAAGAAGCAGCTGCAGATAGAAGCGAATGCCTGCAACACCAATGAGGATACAAGTCGCATATTTGTCATGAACAACTACTTCGGCCTGGGTATTGATGCAGATCTGAACCTGGATTTCCATCTCGCGCGGGAAGAAAACCCGGCCAAATTTAACAGCAGGTGAGGGGTGGGGAGGGGGGGTGCATATATTGTGACCTAACGGGAGGGCAGCAGTTGCACGCTGCATGCAGACACGTGCATGCAACGACGCCCTCACCGCACTCGCGTAACTTTGCAATTAATTTGAATTCACACCTCTCTGTACAACCGTTCCATTGGGCCATCAAGATAACTGACGCCATATGCACATAACTAAGTGGTCCGCTTAGGGTGTTTTGTACTTCATCTAGCTTTTATCGGTGAAGGCTGTATTCAGACCGACCACATCCCAAACCACAAAGTCGTGTGATATCTTTCTGTCCCTCGTCTCAAACCACCACAAATCCATGAATCGGGAGAAGTACTTCCTAAGCTGTGGGCGTCCGTCTTGTATCGGCTCGGGGTTTTCTGAAATTTCCCGTATTAGTTATGCAAGAATAAAATTAACTCGCATTCTTTTTTCTCAGCAGAAAAAAATAATTAGTATTCATGTAAGGCATTTATTAAGTGTTGCATTTCACCGACATTTTGAATGGGTTTAACATTTATGTGCATAAACCGTAAGGAAACAATAATCACCTCAGTCATATAGACGTCAGCCTTTTGTAACATCATTAGCATAGCAAGACAAAAGATCTTCATCTTTATTGAGATCGATTTTGGATTTTATTGCCTGAGCGTTTGTAATTTGGCATGACGACAGTCTCCATATTCATAAATTGACGTCTGAGAAATCTATTGTTTTGCGAATTTCATTGCATAAAAAGTGATAAATAGAGATAACTTTATAGATATGTTGCGTTTACAGGGTTTTGAACAAGCTATGTCTTCGAAACATGCTGTAAAGCCTTTGTGAAATTTCTTACCTAGAAATGAATATCTAATGTATTTGAGTATATGTCAAAATTTTCTGAGAATACCCAATACGAGTAAAACATATTTTCCCGAACATGTAAAACATATTCCGAAAATTGCATCAAGGACTTTATTTCTACATTCATTAATATAGGGGCAATTACGATGAGTAATGGATAAATTGAAACAGTTGAGCCCGCTGAGAAACTGGCGTGCGCAACCCTTCAGCCTTATGCACTGGAGTTCCGACCGAAATTATCAGTCGCGCTTTTCGAACAAAATACACACCAAAGTATGCTAATTGAGGCGCCTATTTCGTAATACCCATTATATATTATGTCTAGCATTGGTGTATACCAGGCGAAATAAAATTTAATCATGCATAAAAACCGTTGAACGCAGTCATTACCTAATGTTCATTCTATCGGATATATATGCAAATATATATATATATATATATATATATATATATATATATATATATATATAATGTGTTTAGAGCTGATAGGAGAGAACGGTGTATCACTGTTGGACCAAGTAATCAATAATCGAGCCAGAGAACTGCGATCTAGACGAGATATGGAGCTGAGAGTTAAATTCCAAAAGTTAAGCCACACCACACAAGATCATGACGAGACGCTGGTCCACAATTTATCCTCCAAAGAGCTTACACCGGTACAGTTTCAAGTGCTGAAACATGAAGCATCCTTCAACACTGCGGATGCCGATCCGGTTAATCTTGTGGCCACCATTGAGTCGGTCTTAAGGCACTCCCAGGAGGCGGAAGATACAAAGCACCTCATTAGACAACAAGTAACGTCCTTACTGTTGACACACAAACCCCGTGTGGCTATTCCAAGAATGGAGCTGGATGCCCTCAGGACACTGAACGCTGACAGGATTATCGTGATACTGCCAGCCGACAAGGGACGTTCCACAGTAGAACTCGATATGTCGGAATACCTCCAGAAGGCCAATGCTCTACTCGATGATCGTCATGCCTACCTCAGGTGCGATGGAGATCCGATGAAGAAGCTAGTGGTAAAAATCAACGCGACGCTCGCTAGTTTGCAGAGTAATGGGGCCATCTCAAAAGCTGAACGACTGACAATAAAACCTACAGATTCGGCCATGGCGAAATTATATGGGCTGCCCAAAGTACACAAACATGGTGCTCCACTTCGACCCATCATATCCCTGCGTGGAACACCCACATTCAATCTGGCCAATCTGAACCACTGAAAGTGTGGCGGGCAATGCCATATATCAAGAACGTATCTGAAACTGTTGCGCGTCTCTTACAACCATTGGGGATTGGCGTCGCCCACAAACCTGAGGTGACAATAAGACGTCTGGACATGAGACCCAAGCCCCCCTGTCACGCGGCGAAATGGCGAACGTCGTCTATCGTGTTCAGTGCGGTTCCTGTGAGGCGAACTATTTCGGAGAGACCGGTAAGCGACTACAGACCCGTATAAGTGAGCACACAAGGGCCGTAAGAAGACTTGATCAGCTCTCGTTGGTGGTGGAACACTGTGCGGCCTCTGGACACACTTTTTTTTCCATGACGCCGAAATCCTAGGCCAAGGTATCGACCAAACAGCCAGAGAAACGTTCGAAGCCTGGCACACCATACCTTCTTCCATTAACCGCTGTACGAATGTCCCGGTGGCCTACCAGGCCTTACGAGTGCGACTCAATCAACAGAATCGCAGGCAAAAAGTCAAACTGTTCGCGGTCGCGAGCAAACGCATAACGAGCCAGATCACATGCCTGAGTGAACCTATGCAACACACCAACACATTCGATGTGATAATCGCGGAGAACACGAACCAGCAAGACCTCCGGCCAGGCATGAACGTGGACGCAGGTGAACATAGTTTGCGTATGAACACCGATGATGTGCGTTTCCAACCCGATAGGAACGGAGACAAGGCAACGACTCAGCAACCACCGATGAGACGTGCACGGACAGATGCAAACGAGGTACGAGAAACAGACATGCGGGTTCGGGACAACAAACGCGGGCAATGCAGACGAGGTCAATGACACTTGCCAACCCGACACAGCCCCCAGGCGAGGCGAGGGAGAAAAAAATCAATGATCAGCAGGACAGCAATTAACTCCCCCGACCCCCCTGCAGTGCATCCTACATGAATAACTGTAGGGCCAGTATGTTCAGAACCCATAAATACTGTGAGGCGCCGTACTGAGCCTACCTTCGACGATGGAATCTTTTTTGATTTTGAAACGTCAGGATATTAAACCTATTGTTCCCGTGATCGCCTCTTCTTGTGACAACTAGACCGATTTGGTATCTGCATCGCTCACAAGCCAGCGTCCTCCCCTGCGGGCAGCACTATCACGTGTTAACTATCCCGTACCCAAAGAGCAACAAACCAATGTTATTTACCGCATTTCATGTGCGAATTGCTCTTGCGCTTATGTAGGCCATACAGGCCGACGACTCGGGACCCGCATAAATGAACACAAACTGGCCATCCGCCGACGCGATCCCTTGTCTCTCGTGTTTGCGCACGCCGTTGATTGCGACCACTGCTTCAATTGGGAGGGAACGGAAGTGGTCGCCATGGCTAGCACCAAACAGGCACGCGAATTCCTCGAAGCTTGGCACTCTGGCACAAACAGTATCAACCGCCACGTCGATCTGGATGCGCATTACGAAGGTCTGCGTGCACGGTCCACTGACTTGCGCCCACCTTAAAATCAACATTTGATTATCCGTGCCCAGCCAATTGTATCCTCACTGACTCTGCATCTCCCGCCACTTGACTTGCTATCATAACTCTAGCACCCCTCCCCTTACATGCGACAGCTATCGTAACAGGATTCACGGCCCCCAAAACCCCCATGGCGTCAGTCTGTCGATGTTACCTCTCGGCCCCTAAACCCTCAAGCGTGACAATCCCAACTCTTACTTCTCATTTCGTCTGACGACGGGTTGGTGTAACCAGCTTGAAAATTCACGAGTAAACCTAGATTTTCCGACGAGCCTTCTTTCTTCATTAATCATCTCGGAATGCATACTACCTCAACTATTCAACATATTTTTGGGCGTCAAACGCTTATTCTAACCAGACGTTGGGAGAAGTTCTCGCAGAGGGAGGCGACAACGCTTGAACAACTGAGTTTTCTCCATCGCTGTCGTGATCATGGCATCCTTCCAAAATCTCTTCGCTTTAAACCCACACTGCCCAATGAGGCTGGGAGATTGCTCGCTCGCAAATACGGATTTCGTGTTCTGAGTGCGATTATATCTGACGTCCACAATCGTCTTCGTCGATTTGAAGCAATTATCTCTGACCTTAGGTCCCGGTGCGTTTCATCCCTACCTGAAGATATTTTTGAAAACGTACTGCAGCGCATAAATGCCACCACCAAGTATGCTCGTATGAAGAAGCGAGCCGATCTTCAAGACAAGCTCCAAGCTCTTCTCCATCCCCTCAACGATAGTACTATGTCTACAAGAGTTGTGAACCTTTCGAAAAAGAGTCTCCCCCCCACCGAAACAAGCCTGCTGTCGAAAGGCATAAGGTTTAGTCATACCGATGCTGCACCTACGAGCTTCTTATTCGGCCTTGAATCCCTCCTACTAACCTCATCCATCCCTGAGGACATGCGTGCTGATATACGCAGCTGTGCTACTGGCCTCCTCCGAAAAAAAGAAAACCTCAGAAAACCTTGTCAATGGAAGAAGATAAGTGATTACGCTCCCTTAGGTCGGACGACAGTATCGTCGTTGTAGCTGCTGGCAAAGGTGGTGCTACCGTCATCATGGACAAGATTGACTATGTCAATAAGGCCAATCAAGCTTTTCATGACAGGGAGGCCTACATCCCCGTTGCTGAGGATCCAACGAAAAAAAACAGGCTGCATCCGTAAAGAAGGAGGTGAATGAGCTCACTAGAATGAAACTCATAAGCCCCGCGGACGCTAAATTTCTAACTCTCAATGATCCGCGCATCGCACGTGCCTATGGTCTTCCAAAGATTCACAAAGCGGACGCACCCTTGAGGATCATAGTGCCACTCATTGGATCGCCTACTTATAACCTTGCCAAATGGTTATACAAACGCCTAAAAGCACCTTAGTAATGGTTCACAGTACAGCATCAGCAACTCGCATGCTTTTCTTCAAAGAATTCAAGGCCTTAATGTAAGTCCTGATGAATGCATTCTATCGTTTGATGTGGTTGCTCTTTTTTCCTCAATACCACATAACCTGGCAATTGAGAGTGTAGCTCGACGTCTTGAAGAAACGCCAATAAAAATTCCAACGCAGCACGTTGTAGACATGCTCTGGCTCTGCCTTAAGAATTATTGTCAATTCGACGGTAAGCATTACCAACAGGTCAAGGGTACTCCAATGGGCTCACCGATATCGGGGCTACTTGCCGAGCTAGTCTTACAACGTCTAGAAGAAGCTGTGATTCAAAACCTCAGGCCGAAAATGTGGCTTCGCTACGTAGATGATACCTTCGTGGTCATTAACAACTGCGAAGTGGAACGGCTGCATGAAAGTCTTAATGGTGTCTTCCCTGCTATACAATTCACCCGCGAAGGAGCAACAGGCGACATCCTCCCGTTTCTCGACGTCATGGTGCAAAGATTGAGTGATGGCCAGCTCGCAACCAGCGTCCACAGAAAATACTCAAATGCCGAAATAATCCTGAACTATGGGAGCAATCATCCTGCTGCCAACAAACGAAGCTGCGTTCGAGCTCTTTTTCACCGCGCCTCCCGGTACTGTAACAGCGAGTATCTACTTAAAAAAGAACTTGCCTATTTATACAAACTATTCCGATCTAACGGATATCCGATGAGCTTCGTGAAAAACTGTCTCCGAAGTCACAGGCAACCACAATATCAGAGCTCTAATGGAGAAGTAGTACCGAGGAAATTCGTTTCATTGCCATACATGCAGGGCATTTCGGAAACGATCGCCCGACAACTAGAACGATTTGGTATCTGCATCGCTCACAAGCCAGCGTCCTCCCTGCGGGCAGCACTATCACGTGTTAAATATCCCGTACCCAAAGAGCAACAAACCAATGTTATTTACCGCATTTCATGTGCGAATTGCTCTTGCGCTTATGTAGGCCATACAGGCCGACGACTCGGGACCCGCATAAATGAACACAAACTGGCCATCCGCCGACGCGATCCCTTGTCTCTCGTGTTTGCGCACGCCGTTGATTGCGACCACCGCTTCAATTGGGAGGGAACGGAAGTGGTCGCCATGGCTAGCACCAAACAGGCACGCGAATTCCTCGAAGCTTGGCACTCCGGGACAAACAGTATCAACCGCCACGTCGATCTGGATGCGCATTACGAAGGTCTGCGTGCACGGTCCACTGACTTGCGCCCACCTTAAAATCAACATTTGCTTATCCATGCCCAACCAAGTGTATCCTCACTGACTCTGCATCTCCCGCCACTTGACTTGCTATCAGAACTCTAGCACCCCTCCCTTACATGCGACAGCTATCGTAACAGGATTCACGGCCCCCAAAACCCCCCATAGCGTCAGTCTGTCGATGTAACCTCTCGGCCCCTAAACCCTCCAGCGTGACAATCTCAACTCTTACTTCTCATTTCGTCTGAGGACGGGTTGGTGTAACCAGCTTGAAAATTCACGAGTAAACCTCGATTTTCCGACGAGCCTTCTTTCTTCATATATATTATATATATATATATATATATATATATATATATATATATATATATATATATATATATATATATATATATATAGTGACATGATTCGGACGTATCTTACATTTGAAGTAGCCTTTGAACAACATGAACCAAGTTTGTTTTTGATTTAGGACGGAGTTGATGTCCTTTAAAGGCGTTGTGGTCGTTATGTGTTCTTATGTGTAATTCCGTTTACTCATATTTAGACTGTGATATGAACAGAAAGAATTTGAATACGGTGCTTTAGGAAGGTACATATCAACGTATGTTATGCGTAGTCAAGACCACGCATTTTGGGATATTTAACCAATGGTAGCAAAATACTGTTAGGCCCTTCTTAAGTAAAAATATTCAACAAGGTTGGCGTGTATTGCAAACAGACGTACACCCTTCAATTCACTACTGACAGGAACAGTAGGAAAAGCATCAAAAACCTTTATGGTTATGGTAATAGGTACAAAGCGAAACATTTATGTCTTGAACAGTGGTGTTTTGATACAGAATTTCTAGGCAACTACTAATATCTTCAATAGCCAACTAAAATAATAAAGCTGAGAAATCACTGAAATTTTATGAACTGCTGGCTAAAAATTTGCCCGCAATCTCAGACAATTAAATGTGCATCGAGGAAGACAGAAGGGAGGCAGAATGGGAAACTGAAAAAATCGTGGAATAGCCAACATGCTCTTCAATGGGCAAAACTTGTAATATTATTATCTACGAACGTCGTTCAAGGCCTTGACGGCATTAAATGATACGGACTGTAACAAAAGAAGATATAATTTTGCTTTTCCCGAAAGTTCGTACTAATAATAAGGCATCGTCGCGGTGGCATAATTACGTTCTTCATGGATAATTTACTAAACTCAGAGCCATTCTTAACAGCAATCGGGATAATTTGAGGCTCCTTACGTACCCCCATATCTATTTATGGATAAAGTAACGTAACAACTGGGATGTTTTGTTTACATTGAATGTTTCTAACTCCGACTTTCGTCTCCTCGTTGTCGTCCAAATATAAACCTTGGACCTGTCCCACGTGCTGGACATCCTGCTAGACTGCCGACCAAAAATATCGTTTCCTGTCCTCAAGTGATATCGACAATAAAAAAGCAGCACACCAGCCTACATTTACGCTCAATAGCACCTTGATCTAACACTGTTGTATTAGGGATCATAAAAAACATTTGCACAAAGCCTGGAATCATTCTTCTTGGATAAGTTAATATTAGAGAACCCTGGGTACACAGTTAATGACTGCTAATGCAGGAGTGGCTTTTTCTTACGCTTTATTTCTCTTGTATTTCCTACCCATCTAGTTGCTTCTTTTTCTTCTGATCATCACTCTTAATATGGCCCTTTCTTCTCTTAACTTACGCTTATATGACTCAGGGGGTATTAACTATTTCATAGTTGCTTGTTGCTTAGCCACTTTCGTAAGATTATTGAGTTCATATTTTACCAATGGCTCAGCCTCCCTTATGCTTCTGGCGCTCCAATGCCGTACTTTGCTTTATCACTACCGGACATGGCGTGTTACAGTCATTTCCATCTGCACCTTGTTTAAGTGGGAGGGGGTTGATATATTTACAGTGCGTAAGAAAAAACCTACTCCATAACTTGCAATACCATCTTCTCCCTTAAATAGGCAAATACCATGAGGTGAAATGTGATTTCTTTTAAATTCTCTACCGAGATTCATCGATAATTTCTGTTTTTCGCTGTCCCATTTTAAGGTGCTCTTTTTGTCTTCAACATGAGCATCATAACTTCAAAAACTGCCATGTAAGTGGATAACAAGAAACACCCATCGGCATGCATTCTTTTCATGTCCGACGCTTGGAGCAATTTGTCAGAAAATTAGTTTATCCATCTTCGGGTGTTGAAAGCTCCAGTATTGTTCATTTTTGTCCCCCCCCCCCCTGCCCACTCAACCCACCAACTCTTATGTTAATTGTGAATTGCGTCTGCAGATGAACCATAAGTCCTATTTCGACCTCTTCAGATCCACATTGCTCTCCTTGAAAACTGGATCTACGTTTTTGTGCTGCGAATTTTCCTTTGGCATCTGCGTACAGCAGCCTTGAAGTTCTCACTAAAAAGGGGTTGCTATATTAAGGAGGATATTCAAAATGACGTCTTTCCTTTATTATTAGCGTATCATTTGGCATATAACAATCTACTATAAAGTATGAAGGAACCTAAAAGTGATAAACTTTAGAGTTTACAGTCATGCCGCTGTTCGTAATTTAGCATTGTTGCGCATACTGTCCAGACGTTCCACAAATGAGTCTGATAGAAATATTTATTCCAACGTTTTTTGTTTCTTTTCACTTCACCTTATCCATATCATGCATGTCATTTTGTCTTCTCTCCCTGAAGGATCCACAACAAATCCGTGTATTTCAAAATGGGCCTGCGAAAGATGGTAAACCAACAAACTAAGTGTAAGGACCTCCACCAGAATGTAGTCATCGAGGTGGATGGAAAGCAGTTGGATCTGCCCCCGATTGAGGGCATCATCATTCTCAATATCCTCTCCTGGGGTGCCGGTGCGAACCCCTGGGGTGTGGAGAAGGACGAGGCCTTCTCGAAACCTACTCACTATGATGGCCTACTGGAAGTAGTTGGCGTCACCGGTGTAGTGCATATGGGACAGATATTTTCAGGACTTCGAACAGGAACGCGCCTGGCTCAGGGCGAACATGTATGTGAAGAAATTATTCTTGCCTTCCATTTTGTAGTTTCCATGCTTAAACCAAAACAGTTTGTGTTAAAATGTCATTATCGGTAAAGTCAATACATTCCTCCTCTCCTAATCCATATTTTCCAATCCAACTTGTCGGCTCTCACTGTGCCATCGTGTCCAGTTGAAACTTTACTTCGCTGCCTTCCACGTATTTTTTTATTTGCCCGGAAATGAGCGTATTGATAATATATTTGCAGAAGTAACACTGCAAAAAGTCTCAAAGGATGTGAATTGCAGCCATAAAAATAATCTTCTATCTCGTTATATTCCATTTGCTGCCTATTTGTCCGGATTGACTGTGGAATACAGGCGTTTTTATGGCAAATAGAAACGGAGAGATATTGGAGTGCTTTTCCTTCTCAGACTCTTTTAATGGTGTCTTATTTATCTCATCACACCGAGGCTCAATAAAATACCAAATAAACAAGTTACAGTAAGAAAAACAAGAAATACTTTTTTGTAGTCGCTGCATAGATAATATGGGCTTTGTTTTCCACTTCTTATAGACAACTTGAAAGGGTGGTATGCGTTTTATGCATGAGTGCATACATACCAGAGCACACCCATCGGTCGCTGAAAGGAGGACGTGCGAATTAAACTAATGTTCAAAATTAGACCTGTTTCATTTTGCTCCGGGTCTTTCTTTATCTTGCAGAATTGCGTGTCGAGTGGCTCACATGCCTCAGGGCAGACCTGGGTTTAAAAAGTGCAAGTAGCATTTTGGACGCAAGGAAGCGTTGCCTCTCGGCAGTGGATTTAACCCCAGGGAGATTTGACCACATAATGCACCATCCGGACAAGTCCAGAATATATATACGTCGTAGGTGAACACAAGAAGTTATGCAATTATGAACAATAGCTCTTCTCGTTAAAAAGTATGTCGGACCTTACATGCTCATGAAAGTTTGGTAAAATTAGTACCCATATTTTGATAACGTTCGGTCAAGAAAAATAATTTAGAAAGGTAAACAACTCATATTTATAATGCGCATTGTACGTTTCTTTAACATCTGCCTTGTCTGTGCCAGTTTCGATTCCTCATTTGCCAAAGTAATATATGTAAGATCAAGCAGATTGTTTTCAGTAAAGCGAAGTTTGTGTGCGTTAATCTGTGTTCAATACGATCGTAACAAGCATAATAACTCATATATGATTTTGTGTGGGAAGTACATTTTTTTCGTATGTTTTGCTTGTAGATTCGAATATCCCTCAAAACAGACATTCCAGTTCAAGTAGACGGTGAACCTTGGATTCAGTCACCTGGACAGATAGTCGTCTTGCGTTCAGCTCTAAAGGTTTGTCGCAGTATCACGTTTCACTTTAAGGTTTATTTTTCATGACTGCTCGTTCTAGAATGTACCACACGTTCTGGGCCAGTGAACCCTTTTTTTCCTGTTAAGGTTTAAATGATTATAATTTGTCTGGTTTCTTAAGTACAATTTTATGTAAAATCGCTTGTCTTTAAAAATGCAATTGCCTTTCACCAAATCAAACTTCTTATTGACCTGACATACAGTTGATAATTTGTTAATATTGGCAGTTTTTTCTAAGGAAATATTCAGGTAGGTAAAAAAATAGCAGCAACCTCAAAGTTGTGCACTTTAATCAGAGTACACAAAATAATATTTCTATGCTATTTGGTTTAGAACCCAACTTCCGAAACCCCGCAATTTATTTATTTAAGCACGTTCTTTGTGGTTTTGAACTCCGGTAGTTTTAACTTTCAGTTAGAGACTTTTACGCCCACGTGCCATTGCGGAATTACTTATTTGTTGCGTAACTAGTTCACGTGTGCTCATTGCTTTTACCGAAGTCAAGATAACACGTGAACCTCACTGGTGTGGTTAGGATTCCACTTGATCGCATTCTGGCCGAGTGAGATCCGAACCACACTAGTGAGGTTCACGTGCTATCTTGACTTCGGTAAAAGCAATGAGCACACGTGAACCAGTTACGCAACAAATAAGTAATTCCACAATGGCACGTGGGCATAAAAGTCTCTAACTGAAAGTTAAAAATACCGGAGTTCAAAACCACAAAGAACGTGCCTAAATTGATGCGATTGAAAACAAAAATAAGTGAAAAATAAATTGCTGGATTTTTGAAGTTGGGTTATAAACAAATAGCATAGAAATATTATTTTGGGTACTCTGATTAAACTGCACAACTTCCAGTTATCTGCTGTATTTTACCAACCTCTATATTTCCTTTAGAAAAAACTGCCAACATTAACCATGTGTCAACCATATATACTAAACAAAGACTGAAATCGTGGTGCAAGGTTTTAACATTACTTTACGGAAAACGATTTTTACGATTTCATGACTCGGGTTTGCAGCCCATAGAGTTGAGAAACGCGGTATCGTCGCCTTTCATTTCCTAGTGTTTATATACTTCGTGAGAATAGTATCTCTAATTTGTGTTCTGGCGCTAAACTCAAAAGTGTTACTCACAGATTGCATTAAAAAAGGAATTAAAATGGAAAGTTCATAGTCCTTATATGTGCAATAAAAATGCTTTTAGAGCCCATGTTTATTGAAACATGTTCAGTTTTAAAATATGGCAGGTACTACAGTTATGTTTTTTAATTATTTTGCCCACGCCTGCTGCCAAACTAATTTGCATCTTGGTTTAGACGCTGCTGATTTTGCGCCGTTGTGATATTGCAAACATCAGAAAACATTTGATCTGGTAGATTAGTGCGTTCCTGTTTGTTGCCTACTTTCGATTCAGCAACTGTTGTTGATCACGTGACCCATAATTCGCCTTTTGATAATATCCCGAAATCTACAGTGTAATGAGTTCTGCCACAGCGGGTAGGATTAGATGAAACCCTTCTGCTCATTCATCCGGTTAACATGACCTCGTCTAGATAGCATCTTACATCGTAATAACCCACTCAACAACGGTTTCCTGTTAACTCATAACCGCGTGGATCGACTTTCAATGTCAATGGTTTAGAATACCACATCTGATTGGTTGCTTAGAATCTTCCCGCTTAACCTCGCTGTGCTAATGTCCGTCACCTTGACGGTTGAGCTGATTTCAGGGTGCTTCTGCGGAAGGAAGAAGATACGACACGCGAATGCGGGCAGTTTTCGAAGCTTTATTATGCAAATTTTGTGAGCCAATGAGGAAATTTACTGGATTCGCATTTTGTCGAATTTGCAGCAGAACTCGTGCTTCATCAAGCTCGTCTGCTTGGCTCTCTTGTTACACGATAAACTATTTGATGCAGATGATTCGAATAAACTTTTGCACTGTTTCATAGGAAGTCGGTAGCATTGATAAAAATGGATAGCGTCATACGGTGAACGATATCCTTTTGGTAAGTGGAGACTGATAAACGAGCTGGTGCCTTTGGAAAAGTACGTTTAAAAGACTACAAGCTACATCGATTTGTCTTGTGGAGTCCGATCAATATAATTTGAACCTTCGGCGGGAAATATCGCAAAGTGCTCTACAGATGCCTAGTTAAAAAGGTGATCAAGAAAACCAGGACGACGTCAGTGGAGCATGCACAAATTCTCAGCAGCAGCCATTTCAAGATCCGCATCTCCTCGTCCATTGGCCGTTTCGCAGAGGAAAATAGCACCTTCTAGAATTAAGATCAAGTATGAGAAAGCACACATTTTACTGACACGCGGACGTAGCTTCTGGAAAAATGAGGATAAGTTCTACTCTGTATTCCTTTGACCAGTTTTCAAAGACTCGGTTGTGCCAGTGGGATTCGTACCCACGACCGAAGGACGAACTTTCGATAAATCCAGGAATACGTGGGCTAGAGCACATGAATAGAAAAACAATCTGAAATAATGTTGGTGTATATTCCCCTATTTAACCGGGCTCTCTCGTTTGTACTTCGACATCAATTGTTTTACCAGTCATCTTCTTGGTGTCAGAGAGCCAATCAAAGGTTGGAAACACAAAGGAGCTTATGCTGAGCATGCTATTCATAATGGCGAACTGCGTATTAAAACTCAGCTGCAGTAGGTTTGATTCGTGTGTTTCGACTTTTTTATTTTGCATACATTCATGATTGATAGAGCTTAATAAAAATAAAGGTCAGTAAAACTCTGTTCGTTCGCGTTAATTTTTGAAAAAAGATCGTTTTGATTACTTTATTCCCCGTTTCGTAGTGTTCAAATACTTAACAATTAAGATTAATGGAGGAGGACATAAAAAATATGACATGAAACGCCCGGTTGAGTGTGCCACACATGGTCTGCTGCTCCATATTTATCAATATTTAGCTTCGCCGGCTAAAAGAAAATCAGGATAGTTGCTATGAATTTGGAAGTTAAAGAGAGCAATTTCAACATAAAATTTACGAGGGAGGATGAGACAGCGTTACTTAGATAGTTGTCAATATTTATTTTGCTTGGGCGTTTTAAAATAATGTACGGTTTGATATAAGGACAAAGGCATATGTAGAGTCGGTCTGACTATTTGCTCCTTGGGTTATTCATGAAACCCATGCATGACTGGAGACGAAGTCATACATTATGGCTGCAGGAACTGAACGTCCTATTACAGGCTTCCTAGATAAACACTGATTTTCCACTTCATGCGACTTGGGACTCAATAATCAGCGATATAAAGGACACAGTAAAAGTGCCATTGCAGATAGAAGTGGAGGTTTGAATTCCAGGAAGCAGTCACATAGAAGAGGAAATGAGCATTTATTCGTCTGGGTGGAAATCATGAGCAAATTCAACTCAGATAAGGAATGTAAAAGCCGAAAAAATTATGCGAATGGACTCTTATTCTAGTAATCGTAACTCATTTTTGGGATCCATTGACAGTAACCTTCAGTGGCTTAGTAAACTGAACTAGGTTGTCCATGCTAAACCTTTAATGCAACTAAACAATATCGGAAGCAATCCTTATATCCATTTCGGTTGAATAAAAACTATTATTATTACGTTTTTGGTGCGAGCAACGTGCGTGCGCCAGGCTATTAATTAGAGGCATTACTTGACTATTCATTTTTCGCTTAGAATCACGTCATCCATGGGATTCTTTTTGAGAGCTATTTTTGTGTTTGTACTGGAGACTATGCGGGCATATAATACGCATTGTCAGCGCTCACATATTAAAAATATATGTTAACGAAAACTGTCGAGGATCACAGCATTGGGTAATTTAGCATCCACAAAACCCTAGTTGAAACGCAAAGATGGTCTAGAGCAGTCGAAATGGCAACGATTAATTTATGTCAGTAATATGAGTCAGAAATCTGCGTTTCATAACGCAAATGGCGAATTTTCCAACCACGTAGTATCCGAGTGCAGATGTCGATGTCGCCTTCCAGACACCTTTAGGTTTAACCCGTCTGGTTCCGGGTTCCACGAAAATTCCCATGTTGGGCTACAAAAATGCAACTGATAAATATAGGTTTTCGGTACCTCACCATCAGGACTCACATGGAGAATGAACACGCACACTATGGACCAATGTTGCGTGTCACGAGGAGAACGAGGAAGAAAGTAATTCGCACTCTACGTTCCCACGCCACCTGCATGACGGAGTCAGCGTGCTCAGGACGCTGCAGTTGGCGTGGTTGATTGGTTGGATGGACGATGTGAACGACATCTGTACGTCAAACATGCGGAGTGTTCGTGACTGTTATCAGAGGGTTGGGGTGGCGTGCAATCACTTCCTGAACGGCCAGGGAAAAGAGATTTTCTGTACCAACGTTTCCTGACACCAAATCACTAGAAACCTCCGTTGTACCCAGTTCCTGGAACAGGATAATGTGTCTTCTCGCCTTTTCATATAAGCTTTTCGTTCCTGTACTCTCGTCTGCTAACCCTCACCCTTTTGTTCTGACAGGCCACCATGCTGAAAAAGCGGAAACGGCGGAAAGTAAATCGTCGACACACTGAACCTGGCCTAGGAGCCTGCGACTCCACGGGTGGCGGCGGCGGTAGCAGCGGCGGCGGAGGTGGAACAATGCAACGAACTGCATCGCCCGTGGCAGAAGCAGCACCAGCAGCTTCAACAAGCCCTGTGAGCACTGGGCATCGTAACCAGCCGGAGATCGCTGGGTCAGTTCAAGTGCGACACTGGCCTGCGCTCGGAGGCCGCCATTGGTGCCGCCCAACTCTCCTGCACCTCTGGTGGCCTTGCCGTCAGATACCCGAGGCCTAAGGCATCGCACTGATGCTCGAGGCCCAGAACCTAGGCGCCACCGGTACGGAGCGCGCAGCAACTGCCATGCAAAGGCCTCGCAATTCACAGCGGCAGTTACAGACTCGCCTGCCGGTACCCCGCTCGACTTCCCTGAGGGCCGTGAATTCACCTTCCTAAAAATTTCCAATTTCGGCAAAGAATCCGAGACAGCGCATGCTAATGAACTAGCGTCCTCCTCGTCGCCCGACGCCATGTTAGAGATGTCACCGGACTAGGCTGCTTTACCAGAAATCTCCTTCCTTACTCGATTTTAGCCTGTTCGTCTTCTTTCTGAATGCTGTCTGGGTTGGTTTGTTTCCTTAAACCGTCAATCAAACGCTTCATGTTTTCCGTTCTATGCGGCGTCTTGTAGCACGTAAATGACCCTTAATGGTATGCAAAGATGGAACGCCATATTTTTTTCGTTTGCATTCATTTCTTCCTTTAGGATGTCATTTTACTTTGCTTTTAGCTTTCTGGGACTGCTTTATATCACCCATTTCAAATAGAAACTGCGGTACGCGGACACAAATGTTCCAGACGTAAAAAAACTACAGAAAGTAACCATGAAGGGAACCGCTTGCATGGCGAACATTCTTACCTTCGCCAAACGCCTTTTGTTAAGTGGCAGAGTTTATTTCCAGGATTTTACTTACATGGTAGGCGTGGGTTTGAATCCTGGACAGAAGGGATGACTTGTATGGCCGCTTAACCAGGACACGAGAAGGTAGGTGGCCTTACGGTACATTTCACGATTGGTAAAATATACCCGTGCCTTAAAGCTAACACAAAACCCTAACATAAAAATTAAACCGTCACCTTAATCTTGAGCCCTGCTCTACCATTATTTTACAGTTAATCGGATACTAACCGTAGCCTACTCATGACCCTATTTCCAACTATGACTTTAACCTCAAACTTAAACCTTACCATAAGCTTAGCACTGACCCTCAACTTTGTTTAAACATAGTTTTCTTTGGAGATTTGGCGCAGGCCACATGCGTCAGGGGTGGTTATCCCGTATGTCGTATCTAGGCGGCCGCCAAAATGTATCCTGCTCCCTTTTTCCGTGTCCTTGTTTAGGCGGCCGTACAAGTCATCCTTAGTTAAATGTAACTTGTTTGAGAGATATTTTTATTTTGGGAAGGTATGCTCATACTCTCAGGAGAAAAACCTGTTAAAATTTATATTTGACGGAAACAACTGTAATAAGCAATAGACCATGAATATGCTTGGTGACCACTATGCTTAGTTGAAAAATAGTTTTTGTTAAGTCTATGCAGTCATGCATTCCTATCCAACCACTAAGTTTTTCACTTTTTGCGTCGAATGGCTTCATCGAGATCTTTTTAAACACGCATTAAAGCTGCGGATATTAATCTGCGGAAATAATCGTGCAGGCATCTAGAACGCTTCAGAGTTTCCCGCAATCATCAAACCAAAGTGCTTCATTCAAGTTAAACGTGGTGAAAAACTACCCTTTATTATAAATGGATACAAAGAACCACTTTTTAAAACAATTTCTACAAAGTGATCAATATTTCCGGGGTACTGAAAACTGGTGATAAACGCATTATTTATGTTGATTTATACCGCTTTGACAGGAAGGGTGTTCAGCTAAAGGTCGACAGACTACCGAAGATGAATTAGCTTGGGGTAATTTCAATGACAGTCCGTAACGGACTAGCAGAGCAATTCATTTTTATATTAAGCAATGCCGCTAAATACTGGTTAATTCTGTCATTATTTGTCGTGCATTGCCATACAAAATAGCTTTACGCAACCCCTTACTGATCAATATAGGATTCCGTTTCAACATAAAAATCCGTTTCAGTCGTTTACCATCGCAAACATTTCATAAACACTATCATATGAATACAAAACGTAAATTGTTTTAGACAACCAGTTAGGATGAAAAGCGAGCGCAGAAATGTATGTAACTCAGTAAAGCAACTGCAAAGACTTGGGTCTGCATCCAGAGTTGAGGACGGAGTTTCTAATCGTATATGGTGTACAATATTTTGCTTATACAACCGGGTACTCAGTTTGTGACCTACGAACATTGTCCCAGTGCCTCATTTCGGAATGCAAACCCCCTCTTTTATTCGGAAATTTCTTTGTGCATGTGTTAAGTGCGTCAATGAAAGAACACTTTTTCGGAGATAATTAAACACGGTAGGTGTTGTCATGGTTTTTATACTCTGTTGCACCAAATTCTAACAAAATGCGCGAACTTTTTAGACCATGAGATGATGTCGTTTTCTGTTGAAATCATGATATCCCCATACACCATTTCCACTGCAGATTTGAAAAATTAAGAATGTTCTTTCATCCTCTAATGCTTTTGAATAACATATGCCGTGTTCACATGATTACCATTCTTCCAGTGAGCTGTTTTCTGTAATACATCTTCAATGTTTTCCAGTAATTTTACTGTGTTACTGCCAAAGCCTCACAGAAAATGCATAATTTGTGTGTTATTGTTTATGTAAAAGCGTTAATAATCAACTGAAAACATGTCCGCTACATAGAGTCAACGCCGTCTTCTGAATATTATTTACAAGTGAATTAAGAGAAATCCGTCCAAAAATTGACTCTGACACTACTGCTCTCAAAGTTAAAGTTTACGCTATGCCAATGTATAATCCATCCTAAGTATAGCACTGGTTGAAAGTTTCTTTTTAAATTCTTAGTCAACATTTTCATTAAAAGTATACGCACTATGTTAACGCAAAACAAGGAAAGGTGGGAGCCTGCTTAAGTCATATCAAAAATTCGCCAAATATAAGTATTAACTGTTAAGCGTATTGGGTCCTCATAGGAAGTAAGGTAGGTCTGATATGTTCACTAAGTGACGGCTTGGGCAACCCTAAAGCATAGTTTGAACGTTGGGTACTAAAAAGAATTGGCACAGCTCAGTTGATTATTTTCGGTTCATTAATAAAGCATGCAATCTGATCCATCTATTAAAGTTATTTGAGTTGCTACATAAAACTTCGAAATTTTTTGATTACTTTTCATGGGGACTTGCAATATGCTGTACTGAAAACTGAAAAATGAATATGCTAAAAATTTATGACAATGACACCGATCATATCCAAGGTAAGTCGTATTAAACAAAAATAATATTTTTGCGAAATATGCCATTCATTTATATAAAAACCCTGTCGTCATAGAAGTATTGGCTATTATTCACGAAAAGTGGATATTGGAAACTGATCTACCGTGTTTTGGGATTTTTAGTCCCAACACATTCTGCCTGATTTTTCGAAATAAACACCTACATAATCAAGACTACCGGTTGCGTGATCGAGCACAGATAGCTGGCATGGCGTGAACCTGCGCTTAGGAGTGCTGTGTGTGACATTTATTATGGGTGCACATCCCCAATAGCGCCTGTCCTGTCCTTATTTGACTTTCGTTTTTGGCCCGTAGCGTGACTCATTCGAGGGACAGAAGTGCCTTTTCATTAGAGTGACAGAAGTGCTTTTTCATATCACGGTAACAATCCAGCCTTCAGTATGTCCCTCACTTTTGATTACAACTGCGTTATCCTGTCGTTAAGTAATCATCCTAACCGTCGATTTTATCATTTCATTATAGCTTTAAACCACAAAATGTATTGTAACAATGAATATGATGTTTTTCTAGACGATTAATTACAATTAGGCCCATATAACTTGGCGCTGTGTGCACCATGTTTGAGTTTTTGCCACCACTGTAATTTGTGCGTGAAATTGATTGCACTGCAAAAAGATTTGAACAGCATCTATGTTACTGTTTATCATGATTCTCGCCAAGATTCAGAGAAAGAATATAGCTAAGAATATTAAAACAGAGTTGGAAATCTGAACCACGGATAAAAAGAGAATATAATTTCGGAAATAAAATGAAGAGGGGGTGGAAAAGTTCTCTTGGGTAATAAGCCTGAATGCATATGGTCGTTTTTTCCACAGTTGAAACGCTTTTTACCTCCTGGACTTGTTGTATCACTATTGATTGTTTCTTCTCCCTTTTTATTTTTGAAGTAGCTATCTTTCCGAGCACATCTTCTTTTTATTAACCATACGTGACAAACTCCACCATGCAAATACGAGAGTGCATGGAAGTGGGATTAGCTGATCGACCTGCCTGCCCGTCACAATGAATTTTAAGTCACGTCAAAATATACGATACTTAAAACTTTCGAGTTTTTATAGGGGCATATTAATTTTTGCATGAAGAATTGATTGTTTTTGTTCAGTCCAAAGAAGGATATTTGAGTATCCACGAGCAATAAACCCTTAGAAAAAGAACGAAACGTAACTAAGCTTTTTGAAAAACTGCGAGTTACTGCTAAATGCCTTCCCTGTATAGGCTTGTTTATCGATCAATGAACGTTTTAACCACTTTCTATCAATACCAGTAGGTGAGACACGGGAGCAGGAAACACCTCCCTGGTAATATTGGTGGCCTTACATAAAAATTCCAGGAAGGGACAATATTTTTTTATCATGACCCTAAACTGACTCTAAGACCAATCGTCAGTGTAACGCTTTTTCCTAAATTTAATCCCAACACTGAACTGAAGCTTTACCTGAACAATAACTTTAACCTTAGGATTAGCCCTAATCCCCTGAAGTTTAGCGTAAGGTCCCTACTGTAACTAGCTTCTCATTCCGTGTCTCGCCGGCGTAGCTAAATTTAGTTGTATTGTACATCGACATATTAAAAGGTTCTGTCAATATTTTTGAAATCCAGTATCTAATCAACAGCATACGAACATTTTATCAATTACACAACTGTGAGCATTTTATTATTGTCACAGCTTTGTTGCGTGCAGACCACAAAAAGCCACAATATCCCCTAATCGGGTGTCCGGGACGATGTTAACTTTAAAAGTCGAACTGTTGAAATGGTAATTAAGTACTATTAATGCTGACTCTGTGTGATTGGATTTCCTTGGAAGAATGCCCTTAAACATGGGATTCGTGGAGGTGAATGACTAGGGTCGTGTGCCGTTCGTGTCTGCGTAAATGAGCTTCCAGTTATACAGAATTGACCTAACAGAGTTCACTATTCTTGCATCCATTCTTATCTGTAGCATTTATGCGTTTTAATGGTCGATGGCTTTAGAAACATAACAGCTGAACCGCAGTCAAAAAGGAATCTTGGTTATTCTATCGATTAGGTTTTAGCTCTTTTTAATGAGGCCATAAGTAAAAATAGCTGACTGAACGTCCCATCGACCCGTTTATCTTCCGCCTCCTTCTCCTCCTCCTTCTCCTCCTCCTCCTTCTCCTCCTCCTCCTCCTCCTCCTCCTCCTCCTCCTCACACATATGTCTTTTTGACTTAACAGAGTTCGATGCCCCCCCTTTTTCCGCTGGTAACAGCCGACATTTTTGGACAACAAGAACAGCAAAAATACTGCCTACTCCTTTTCCCTATGAACCTCCGCAGAAAGGAGAAGCAACCAGTGCGCAACAAAAACACGCAGTTCAGCCATGCCCAGATCCTGTTGGTGGAGGGTGCACTGCGTGAAAGGATGTAGTAAGTGGTATTTGCCACAATTGTGTGAGTTGCAGACATTTCTTTATCCTTGCTACACGAGACGCCTGGATACTGTGATTATAGCTGCTCTCCCTTGACTCCTCCCCTAATTGACTTCAGTATCCTACCCTATTGTCCCTCTCCGTTCATTCCCTGGGAGGGGGCGAATACAAGATAGTGTGTTAAAAACCCCTTATTCCCCGAGCTTGAGGCCCGCTGTGATTTCTGCCCCTCTCTTCCCCCAAGATGTAAACTATTTTTATCTCTAAAGCAAAAAGCACCGTGAATCTCATTCCCATTATCACTTTCTTCCCAGCTGTACTGTTTTTATGTTTCTTCATTCGCTGGGTCCTTTAATTTCTGGGCTTCATCCCTTATCTATCGCCCACTTTTTAACGTCTGGTGCCTTGCGTGTAGTTAATATTCTTAGCAGTTATCTTATCTGCTTTAGCGCTCTTACCTGGTCGTCAATCTTTCATTGTTTTCTGCACTGCCTATGTCCGATTTTTCACGATGTCACCAACTCGTATGTCACTAGCACTGCATGCTTTACTAAGAATGCTACCTCTTCGAATGATTAAGCTGATTGACATGTATAGTGAGCTGCAGGTCGTCTTAACGGTTGAGCGCTGCATTTAGCCTCTTCACGGGAGCAGCCTTTATCACATTCTAATTAGTGCAATAATACCTCCTATATCATGACGATGTAGTTTTTACTACCCTCCCTATTTTACATTTTTGTGTTTGTACATGCATGCCTGGTTGCTTTGACCACTCCTTGCTCATACCGGGGGAAAAAACATGAACATTGTCCTGAATCATTCATCAGAAGCTCGATATTAAACGTCTCCCATACACTTATTTTCCGCTCTGTGGATTTGATCGGTTATTTGTGATTTTATCTTTTTGGACATCTATACCAGATCTGTTAGCTGTATGCTGTACGTTATCTACTTTATCAACATAACTGTAGTCTCCGTACTGATAGGCATCAGTCGGAGCACTATGATCAGCACGCAGAAGATGCGGCTATTTTGTGCATGTTAAGCATGAACAAGGGCACGCACATCTATGCCAGAATGTATGAACCCGAATTCGCCCCACGCCTCAGACAAGCTCTCCAGAAAATGCAATTGATTTCTGCGGAAGCGCACTCACCATAATCGTCAACGATCATGCTGCCACTCTGCTAAAAAAATATGATTTGTTTGCTTACCTTTAATCATTTTTATTTCAGTTCTGGTCAATAGAGCGGAACTGTCCGAAAATATCGCGAATAACTTAATGGCTCATTGACCTATATGGATAACTATTTTATGGGTGCCCTCAGCGTGTTTCTTCAGGCTCTGGAGTCTTATACATTATAATGGTTGATGTCAGTTTACACATGGTTTTACTCAGCTGATTATCCTTCACGTACCGGAATAGATAGAGTTTAACTTAAGTCGCATTCGATGCTCTAAGTTCTTAAGTGTTAATGCTATTCTACGGAAATCCGGTAGCAATTTGAAAACAAGACTCGAGCTCAAAATCTAAACACATTCTCTTGAACACATTTTAGTCTAAGGAAAATGGTGACATTTTTTCATCATCAGTCAGATTCAAAAGAACGGAATATGAGGCATTTGGTGATTCCCATAGACGTAAGTTATAGTCATTCTTGCTTCGTATTTGGTTTTATCTTCCAGTCGTAGCATTCAGACGTTTTGAACATGGTAGGCAGGCAGACATCACTGTTCAAATGACATGCTTTTGAGATTTTTAAGCTTTTAAGTCAGCATGCGCGAAAACAAAACCTCCCAGGGAGGTTCTAAGAGACACCATCCTCGGTTCAATCCACGAACCACGAAACAATCGATGTCGAGATCGGGTTTGTTTATGTGACATTTTTGTCCCAAATAATTTTAGTTTCGTGGGTGTGGTTTCGAAAGGTATTTTTACTGAAAATAGGGAAGAATTGTTTTTAAGACACTTATCCCATTAGCAAATTTAATATATCTTGTGTAATAATCAGAAGAAGCCGATTGGATAACAAGAACTGCGGGATTTTATTGCTAACATTTCGGAAGACTCATTATTTCAGAGCCTTAAACGCACAAAATCAAGCAGAACTGGAACTGGTTTACCGAGGTAGCCGAACTTAGGCCGATGTAATTTTACTTTTTCTTTTACTGCATTAGTATGTTCGCGTATATTTGACTGGCAATACAGTTGCTTGCTTCTTGATCCCGCATTTTGATGGAGGTAAATTGAAATTCTGCAGCGATTGTTTAGTCTGCCGGTTCTTGGTTTCTCCTCACGACTGAGTTCGCTGTGCAACGGGGGCTGCGCACCATTCTCTAGTTCCATGTGGCTGCCTTGTCCTGCTCTTAGTCTGAGTAATGATGCCGGACTTACTGAACTTTAGACATGTTAAAATAACTGCTGATGGAGTTTGTGTCTGAATACGAAGCCTCAAGATTTAGTCGTTCTATCGTTGGGATTTTTACGGCCTGAGATGGTCGGTCCTGGACTGCAAAACTATGGCCAGTTTCTTTGATCTGCATTTAAAAATAAGAGTTTGGTCTAGACACTCATTTGCCTATTTGTGCAGTTGCAAGCACATATGCATTTGACTGGCTTAATGCGAATATAGAAAACCAATTATAATTTGTGCAACATGTTGTGCCCACATTTATTTTGATAATCGAACCTCCAAGAACTTCCCTTGACATCGTCAGGCATGGTAAATTACCGTAAGAACCCGTGAAGCGAATTAAGCAGTCAAACAAGTAACTTCTCTGAAGAAAACTATAAGGCCTAACAAATTCATGTGCAACAGAAAATTAGGAAATCAATTTATCCAAACTATTTTCGTAAGTTACGGGCAGATATCCGTTTCATTGGACGTATTCGAGCGGTAAGACGACCGATGCGTCAATCATCCCGCAACAGAGCATCAATATCGCCCCACCTAATAAAAGTACTAAGTTCACATCTAACAATCCCCACGAGCCATCACGTTGCCCCCTATCACTAGCAATGTGAACTCCATTCCAAGCAGTTCGCGTTTCTTCCGCGCATTTGACTCACGCATGGATCACGGTCAACCAGTGCCTGGAGTCCCCAAAAACATGCCCCCTCATGCACACCTCGACTGCCCACACTGTCCCAGGACATTCAGACACTGCATGAGCCCATTCCTTCTAAAGGCTTAGCAGACAGCAGAAAACAACATAGCATCGCCGCAACCCAACCACCTTCTACAGTAAAATGTTATTCCTTAACAAACACTATAGCTCCACCATCAGCGTCACCTCCAGTAACAATATCACTTGTAAAATTGACCCAGTAGCCAGTGCGAATAGTTCGTAAATTGCAAATCCAGCACCTGGAGGCCAAGGAATCAGTGCATGAGCCTCAACAAACACCAAGACCTTCCATCTCACTTGTCAAAACTGTCTCGGAGCATTTAAAACTCGGATTATACTGGTCAGTCAGATGCGTCTCCTTAAACATATTCAACAAAACATTGTACTGCAGACTCCATCGTGCATTCCACTCTTCATGTTCACATGCCACTACCGGGGATACATATGCAATTTCTCCGTAACACGCACAGGCACACAAATCACGTAACAACACGTCTTTCCTGCAGCAAGCAGGCGATTCGATTTTTCCACCGCGATTATGGCGACACAAACTGCCATTCGTATGCCAGTACTTTAACTTCTCATTTTCATGGAGCGGGCTCTTCGATACGGCCTGGTACATGAGGTAGAATATGGTATACTGTGTTACGGGCACACAGACGGTTTAGCGTGGTCCTTTGCTGTGACGTAGCTTAGGTTCGGTTTCTGGACGCTGTTTTGCCCATGGAGTAAAGTGAATGATGACGAAGAACGTTTGGTATATTTTACGCATGTCTGCCTCATTATCAAATAATATACTTGAATATCACCACTATTGAGCTCATCAAGTTGGTCAAACTGTGCACGTCGTGGCTAATTACGGCCGAATTTTATTAATTGTTGAAGGCCCAATTAATATCTAGTACTGTCAATTGTGAATAATTAAATCCTAGGAGCAAAAAGCGCTCTCTACAGAGCAAACGCTAAAAGAGATCGAGGGAACAAAGAAAACACGAGTTAGTGTCTGAACTTGCTCATGTAAGGTGCCGAAATTATCGAATGATTGATGCTTAGTCGCACCACAGTATACCCAGGCATGTACAAAGGTTTTGCAATAATAATGAACAACCTTATGCGAATTTAAAATGTAAAGGAAATTGTAGAAAAAGTATAACCTTGTTTAAAAATATCAATTTTTGTAAAAAGGTGGCATATTCCGCATACGTGCTAAATCACTGTAACTTTGACAAATAAATTTCATTACTTTTCAGTAAAGCTAATAAAAATACAATTTTGCGTATATATTTTGCAAAAATTCTTTATTATGTTTTGTATATTAGACCATAATTAACGTCAGATCGGGCCTGCAATACTGGCGAATATTTGGCGAATTTCAATGTCTTCAAGCGATTGGTGATCAATTTAGATTCTCTTCTGTGTTGTTATAAAAACTTCCAGAACAACATATTCCTAAGGATTATTAACTGTAGTAGTTAGTTTTTGGATATTCTTCCCAATGCATATGGCAAGGTGCGCCATATCTGAAGATTAAACAAAACCTGAAAAACTCGTTTCAGAGAAACATGAACATCCACAGCAAATGTCAGCAAATAATACTCCCAAGAGCAATTTAAATCGTTCATTAATAATGTACCTCATTAAAAACCGTTTTTATTAGATGATAAGCAAACGAATATATGCGCACTTTACCTTTTTACAAGCTCAAAATGGGGGCTTTGACCGCTTTTTACTTCCCTGAAAATAAAGGATACATTTTCTGTGGAAAGGAAAAACGCACCTTCGCCTTATATTGGAGCGTTTTTCGTTATACGTCTTTACATAAAAGCCCTGTTGTAAAAGTACAACTGCACAAGAGAGTAGTCGGATTTACACTAAGATTTTGCGAAAAATGCTAATGTTTAGTCCAAATTATATTATTGTTCTTTTATAGCGCAGTGCACAAAAACTGTAGAATTTGCTCTGTGATATTTAATTACATCGGAAATTAATTGGATGCCAAGCAATATTCGATTTTGCCTAACTCCTGCCTGTTTTTCTTTGGGCATGTAGTTTTCTTGAGTAACATGTTTACTGAGCATCAAAAAACCAAAATAAAAAAAATAATTTAAGCCAAAATTCTCACTCACATTTCGATAAAACATTGCATCTTTTAAGGTCATCTACTATTTTTCTTAATTTATTTACCAATCACTTTTGTTGCAGAATTTTTGCGTTTAAAGTACAATCCCACTGCAGAAAATGTAGCACACAAAATAGCAAATTTTACAAAAGCTTGATAATCACACGTAAACCGGCACGAATGCATGGACCAAAGCTTTGCAGTATTAATGAACTGCCATTGGAGAATTAAAAGCATAAAGAAAATTTGAAAATTACTATAATTTTGTTGAGAAATAACAACCTTTTGACAATAGAGGCAAATTCAGAAAGCGTGAAAAATTGCTGTTTATGCAACGAATAAATTTTAGTAGGTTACGTCAAGTTAAAAATATTGACGTTTTATAGATCTTGTGACGTCCCTAAAAATATGTGATGCATTTTCAGCTAAAAATTAAAGAGCTTATTTTCTGCGTCATTTTAGAGCTTATCGATACATTCATCTACTTTAACGCCCCATTCTTTGACTGAAAATACACAACATAGGTTCCCAATATATACTAAGATATTATGATATTAAGATTTTGTTAAAAACTCATTATCTTCTGTGCATTGCGTTCCTAAATTCCGGACTAGTGGAAAATATATTACACAAAATATACCTTCTCGCATTTTTTCAAATTAACGTAGATTATTCAGCAGTTCATCACCATAGTATTATTATCATTTTCTGTGAAACATTTGACTGATCCTCAACAGAGTTTGAGCATCAGGAAAGACCAGATGATAAAACATTTTTTCATATCAATTTATAACTGGTCAAAACGGATATGATATTCAGAACAATTACAATTAAGCTCTGTCCAGGTTAATGACATCCAGCCATTTCTGGCAGTAACCTAAGTAAACTTCTCATTCCTGCCAGTGGCCTGACTCTAACTCCCACAGAGCATACTTTCACGCTTACACTAAACACAACATATGTTTGATTAAAGAGCAGCTTGACTTTGTACCTACTAATTATATATAGCCTTTCGGAACATAAACAAATAAACCACATTTATCTCTGAAAGACACGTTCATTACATTCAAAAGGATACTGGTGAGGGTAATTCCCGTTAAGGAGATTACGCTCTTGTCTCTGTAAGGATTTTTATGTATCCAGTTGCATATTTGCCTTCTAATTTTACTGACGTTAATTTCTTTTACCGACGATTGATCTCCGTTAACGTGATATTGATCACTTTAAGCCGCTTTTGGTATCTAATCGGATAGTTGAGACATAATGGACTTTTGGCACCACTCAGATCATTTAGATTTACCACATTTGGGATTCTTATTCATTCTTAAAACTTGGTTTTCATACCACAGTTACTGGTAAGGCCTAAATTGATTTTATCCCTTTTAATTTTTGCATGATAACGCATGATGTCTGGACACTGAAATGGCACATCTACATTAGGGTTAACCGCTTTTATTCTACTCAAATCTCTATGCTGATTGTCTGCGTGAAAAGATACCAGTAAGCGCACGAAAGGTAAAAGGGGATCCAGCATAAGTTTACGCAGCTGCTTATTTCTGTTCTGTTCTGATAAAGAACCTACAATCCTTTAATTTTCGCATTGAGTCTCAAAGTTGTAAGAGAGGGTGCTCTTAATCCGTTGAATTCGTTCAAAAACGTAAGACAAAATCTTTGAGATACTATTACATTTTCTCACTGAGCATATCTTATTTTCGGAAGCAGCTGGTTAGGTTCTAACTTTATGAAAAATGAAGATTAATTCATAATTTTTAATTCCTTCGGTCTTATCGGTTCATCGGTCTTATAACCGAGGATGAATTGTCGTATATTTTCCGATTTTTTATCGAAAACTTTGCATGTCACAGCCACTTTAGTTGCTATAATATCTATGCCACAAATGTCAAGCTTGGTAGAATTACCAGCATTTAGAAGCACGCATCCTGGTTAAAAAAAGTCCGATTGCCATGGCAACACGGAAAACACCTTGTCCACAGATAATGGATTTAATTGCTTTTCATATGCGGTCACTCTTTCCGTGTTTCTCTCATTCACTTTCTCTAACAATGGGCATCTTATTCAGGAGAAAATACGCTTAAAACAGCCCTAAACAGTTTATGTGCTCTGGCATGCAGACATCAGCTAGAATGGTTCCGCAATCGAAGAAGGAAAATTATTAAACTTTTAAAGTGAAACGTTTCAGTCAAACGTCCATGGAAATACCTATTTAACAAACAATTTTCCTTTCTGATTTTTATAGAGAAATCGCAGAATATTGCACTAATTATGTGCACAAATTTAATTTTATGTTTTCAAGCTATTAATTTCGTTACTGTTTACAATTTTGGTAACTTAGACGCAAACATTGGACAAATTTAAATTTTATATCTAATCTATAGGTCTCTCAGAGCACACAATCAGCAACCGATTTTGTTTACTCCTGTGTTATTTTCAGTTTTGTAGATGTAACTGTGTACTCTCCCGCAGACAACGAATTGTGCTGCACCGGCAGCGCTTGTGGATGGCAGCCAAAAAGTGTCCGGTGACTCAACTGCGTGAGCTGAGCCTTTATTTTCTGAAAGCCTCATCTGTTAAGCGGCAAATCGACATTCACAATCAATATCTCTGATAATTTAGCTGCCGCTTGTTGGAACAGTTTCCATAACAATTATTTCCCTCTAGCGGCTTCTAAACGTATGCAAAATACAGATTAAAGTAATGCAAAACGTGATCATTTTGGTTCATTTAAGATTTAAAAAATAAGCGCAAGCTGGAACCGTACATATTTTTAAAAAAAATTTGCCATGAAAGTCAAGTAAAAACCACGGATTTATTAATAAAGATGAGTTTCTGAAAATTTACACCAGCCTATAAACAAGGCTGTTATTAATGACCATACGTCAATTTTCACTTCTGCCAATATTTTTCTTTCGTTATCGAACAGCTTTTAATACTAGTTATTGGTATCCATTTTCGAAGAGGTAATCATGTTTGGCACTGCCCTAGTATACAGCTGGTGTGGAAATTGGTTAAAGCCTCTGAAATTATTCTATCTCGCAATTGAAAAATTGCGATAAAGAAGCACTTGTATTAGAAAGTAATTAATATCGATTCACATGTCAAAAGCACTAATTATTTAATGACTTATAATTCAGGAGAATTTTAGCATTTACCAGCAAAAGGATGTAGTTTTTACCCCTGTGTTTGAGAATAAGCTGTATTTACTTAAATTATTGTTTCTGTTTTTTCAAGAGCGACCTATACAAACTCTCATTTTTCGCTAAGGGTTAAGATCGATGAGCCATTAGCAAGGCAGCAATTGGTACTTGTATGAATAAAACGGGTTATTTTTGTTCATTTGTGCATAGATGCTTTTTGAAGCAAATAAATTTCGAGTAATTGCCACGAAACCTTAAATTAAGACAAGGCCAAAATGCTTACGGAGTTGAAATAATAATAATACGTACTAAAATCGAAATACTCAAAACTGTATTGTTTCTTAACCGATTACGAAAATGCGAATCCTTAAAAACCAGTTAAGTTTACACAATTAAGTATAAGAAATCTTTGGAAGTATATATTTTTCAGCTTCACTATAATTTCTTTTCTAACGCTAGTAGTCATGTATTTTAGAAAAGCTATGCAAATGTGTGGAGAATATTTGAAGGAAATGTAGGGGTTATGGGTATTCCATTTGAAAGTAATAACGAAAAAGTCGCGAGTGCCAGCCTCAAGCACACTTAAAATTGGGATTAATTATGCTTGCTAATGACAAATAATGAGGCCCGAAAGACTATTTCTGACTTCTTCGTCTTTTGTGATGGTCCCACTTTGCATATGATAGTTGCCAGGTGAATATACTTCTTGTCCTTACGATCGCCCCTAATTCTTCAGTTCAAAATATAAAAGTTAAATTTGGTAACCACATCTTTTGGGTAATTGCGCAAAAGCTAGAAAAAACCTGCTTCTTAATTACAGCAAAATATTTATTCGATACATGTCAAGAGACTATTTGCTGTTTGTCACAATAATTAGTTTTTCATAAACAGTTTGTTCTTGACTTCACTCAACTATATGTGAACCCATTCATTCCCATTTTCTGAATCACAGCGATTGGTTACAGGACTCATTTGCCACTTTGTGCGTTGGGGCTCACTCTCGAGCCCTGCCAGCAGCCGCATAGCGGCGTTGGACTTCTAACCTTCAGTCAGGAGTTCAAGCCTCATGTGCCACAACATTTTTGGTTGGGTATGGCTGGCTAATAACGGCCATTAAGCCAGACATGGCCATTCCAGTTTCTATTGTCTTTGTTGGTCACGCTTTTTTGCGTTATGATTTAATTGGGAGGTGGATGACTAGCCTTTCCTGATCAAATAAATTTTTATGATACATTCATGCTAAGACCAAAGAAGAAATCCATGTTATCCCTTACATGGTTGATTGCTTTTATCGTAAACCATCAGAGTCGTACATTTTTTGCTGTTCGGGACAGCATAATATTTGTGATCAGATCTTGTTCGTAAACCTATCTGCCCATGATCAAAGCCCCCGTTCAATGACATAAATTCAGGCCCGGGCATGATTATGCATACACTCTGCATTTGCTTTTCTCGAAATGATTTCTTCCAATAAGCCCGAGGAAAATGCCACAAAAGGCTTTGGCCAACATGATGCTCATGTCCTTTCTACTTGGACTTTAAAGATTGACTAAATTTGTTTCGCTTGTTCGCTACAGCCAAGGACCTGCGCATGTCTCTATGCCTGGGTCGCTTTGGAGGTACTAAAATCTATCGTTAGCAGTTCCCTGAGAGAAGATGTATCAGGTCAAAGAGTGCTTTGTCAGTAATAATCTATTTCAAATACTTTTGGTGCTCTACGGATGACGCTGGATAACAGCGCTGGTTATCGGAGTACATTTGCAAGCGGTTGTGGCAGTTATTTTCCCAGGGCGCCTTTAACTTAGTGCTCTCTGAGGAATTTTGAGTTTACTGGTAGCGCTTTAACATGAAGACATTAATAGTTTTATAAAAACTGATGTATAGTCGTGCATAAAATCACAATTATACAGTTTCTAGATATATGGTAGGAAACATTATGAACTGGTTGTTAAAGTATTCCTGCACTTGTCCCAACGTTATTTTTAATCGTCTATGGTAGAAAATATTACGAAAATAAAAGGAAGACTTGTTGGAGATGCGCAATATACAGTCACAACATTTTGCCTTGTTTACGGATGCACAAAAAGTTTTAAAACGTCTCAATTTTAAGAACTAAGGCCAGCCCACCGGAACGATTGTATTCATGTTCTGACGTGTCTGGTAGCTTGGTTGGCTCTCTATTGTCAAAGTCTTAACTGTAGATATCCGAACAGAACCGGAAATGGCCTCGCATAGCCAGTTTTTGGCTGTAGGCTGATTTATTTTTTATTCGTTGCCTCAGCCCTTTGGAGGATGCTTAATGGGCAGTCAAGCTGCGTGCGTTATGAGCCACTCCCTCCATAAAAGAGGAGGAGAGAGGTTGGGACTTGTCGAGGTCGTTAGGTCCAGTGGCCTTTTCTCTCGGACGGGTGAGTTCGTACTTTGGTTGCGTCTGCGCTGCTTTATTAAGTTCTGCGTTATGGTTTTGTCCTAAGCTTTGTGTACGTTATGATGCAAAACCTTATAAACTTCTGGAACGTCAAGATTCCTGTTGCTGTAGTCGGCATCTGAATACCACTCGTCAAGCGTTATCCATTTGGACTTTGGGTTGCCCCGACCTACAATGTTGCCTCCGTGAAGATCCATAATATGGCCAGTTTCTCCAACGGGCGTTGGATGCCGAGAGTTTGTGTAATGCCTCAGAGTTGCCAATTTGTGCTCCTGCAGGTGGGTCTGAAATTTTTGGTCCGGTTTAGCATACGTGAGTGCAGTCCACAAGTTGCAGCACGTATTTTGCAAAACAAATTCTCAGGTTTCAGTAAGTAGCAGCGTGTCCTTTGGTTGCATCGAACGTGACTAAATTTTGATGTTGGTCGGTTGGTTATGCCTACTCTAGTGGATTGCACCAGCCGTGAAATCGCCTCAGATAAAATTTTGCTATAGGGGACGGCGCTCCAGACTTCAGCTTATTGTTCCTTTGGCTATTATCTATTCGCTTAGCACTTGCTTTTCTCGATAAAATTCTAAGGAAAACCCATTTAATACCGAAGAGGTTTTGAAGTTTTAGTCGTCAAGCCGTTTTGGTTGCTGACGAGCTCAATGGGTTTCGAGTATTTCGAATTGAATGCGGATACGGTTGCGTTTTTGAGGTAGAAGCCAATTTATATTTAAGTGTAGTATTTCTTTCGTGTCGGTGTTTTTTTCTTAACATTGTCTTTTGCACTTGTCCAGTTACACAGGAGCGCACAAGCACGTCCAGGAAGGGAAGTTGGTTGTTTGATTCGTCCTCCATTGTGAACGGACTGTTAGCGTCTACGGAGTTCAGTTATTACTTGATGTGCTCAATTTCAATTATTTGATAAGAATGAAGCTATCGTCGACATAACGAGTTTAACAATTTCGTTGGCACTTGGTAAACACTAAGAGTTCCGTCCACGTCAGGTCTTATTCAGCAATCTGGCCTGAGATGGAAGCCCATATGAGTGCCTTTAATTTGCCTGTACACCTGCACTTTAAAATTGCGATGGGATTTTATGCATTATTGTAGAAACTCAAGCAAATATTCAGACTTTCGGGGATTGTCTCTCTCATCATAGCGTTCAGCCAGTAGTGGATTCACAACGTCCATGGCTAGATGTTATAGAGCGGAGTTGACGAGTAAAAGGACATCGAAGGATACCATTGATTCATCTAAATCTAACCTCAGGTGCCTATGGTGTTCGAAGAATTGATTCGAAAAAAACCTCTGTTGTTTTCGAGCCTTCGGCCAGAAGATGAAGATGACCGAACATCTAATTTGACAAACTTTATGTCTTATTGCAACGAGGGGAGACAAATGGCTTGGGTGGTACATTTGCCTTGAGTGATTCCGCCACTCAGTCCAACTGAGCTGTGGCGTCCAACTGAGCTGTGGGTTTCATAAAAAAAATTGTCACTGCCTGTGCTTACCCCTTTGCTCTGATCTGTTTAAGGCTTTTGTTTAGCGAGGTGGCAAGTTTTTTTCGTTTCTTTTGCATAGCATAGTTTATAAGATTGTTGAGCATCAAATAGTTTCCGTGCTTTGTTCAGGTACTCTAAGTTGGTGGGCAATAATGTGGAACGATCTTTATCAGCAGGCAGAGTACTTATTTCTTTTTCAGCTTTAATACTTAAAGAGGTTTTTGTCTCAAATAAAACTGTGCAGTATCTGTTAAATTGCCACTGTGCGAACACTTTCAACTTTAGAATTATCGCAATTATATAGCTTGGTTATTTGCGTGACATAGCATAGATAAGGATTTTGAGACTGATTTAACTTAACATGTGTTAGAGTACGCGAAATCAACCGGTGTATTTTAAAATTACGCTTAAAGCAAACATTCGGTGGCGTCATTAAGAGGGACATAAGCGTGTCAAATTAAGGAGAGATATGACCTTGAAACCTATTTTTCTTACCTGATTAACTCCTAGGGCTGTAACAATTAACGGTTACAAGTCGCATCTGCCGCGTTTCTAATTCTAATAAGCTACCTCATATTTCCTCCTTTATGTTATCTTAATTCTATATAAATATGTCTACTACGCATGCTTAAAGAGGAACGAGGACCTTGTGGCTCAGTATAATTTTAGCCTCTTGCGTCTGAATAAGTAATAATTTTGGTGAAAAGTCTCATGTTACGATTAACATTTCAGTCATCATACACATATTTTCAGTAAAACATCATCAGCAGGCCAATAGAATAACATGGAGAATGCACTCAACACGCTGACTTCATCAATCAGATGGCAACAGAACGAAGAGTGTTACTGACCCTTCCCGTGACACCTATTAAAACGGTCCACAGCTTCCAATTGAATTTCATCACGTTAATCCTTATGATGAATGACTGAACACATATAATTACCAATTGACATTTCAAACGTTACTAGGGAATTTTTGTATAAATCAGACAGTTCCTAGAACCCTTGGTGCTAAAAGAACTAAATGATTCCCTGAAGATTTACATCCGATTTAAGCGTCAAATTTGACAATCAAATTCATAGTAGGATATATTTGATCACATTGAATATCCCAGACCATACTGGAAAACCTTGCAAAGGAAACGTATCGCCACCACTTCAGGCACTAAAAGGCGACTTGCAAAATATCTTCTTGAAAGGTAAGGCTGGTATTGAAAATATTTTAGTGGGACGTGTTTCAGGAAACAGCGGCCCTTGACCGTTTCGTTAGTATCAATGCACTGTTATTTGAAGGCAGAACTAAGAAAATGGAGGTCGACGAGAAATAAAATATTACGTAGTGTGAAGCCAATGAAAGCCCCAGTAGGCCTTCCAAAATTTCCGGAGCCGTAGGCTCCTAACTCTTTTTCCAAAAAAATCGTTAACGTACTACTTATTGAATTTAAATTCATTGCACAGCGGAGGCAGAAGTAACTACAGCTTGCAACTCGACCCAAGAGTCACGTTAGCCAGACTACCAACTAAAGTCTCGAACCCTTAGGAAGTTGTTTAGCGTACCTCGATTCAAGCAAACTACTGCCAACAGAATTCTAGGAAGGCTCCAAAGAACGATGGTTCCTTGACAAGAATCCATCTCCGTATTCGCATGAAGCTTAGTAAAGTTGAAAATATCGTGTTAAACAAACTGGAAAAAGTCATGACCAGTACCGATGGGTAAATTCGAAAATGTAACCAAACTAGAACAAATCATTTTCGGATAATACAAAGTGCTCTAAATCTAAAAAAGACAGGTTATTGACGGAGGAAGTTGAGGGTCAGGTGACGAACGAGGTCAAATATCTTCACAAAATACTTCCTTACTAGCAAAGAACTGGAAGGACTAAGACCTTGGGTAAAATGGCAAGCAGAATGTACAGCCATCTTAAATTGGTAAACTAGATCTACACCTGCATTTATTCTTATATATGAAATATTTGCCCTATCAAGCAAGTGCAAAACGACTGGTAGAAACTTTTAAGTCTCTTTAAATTTGTCTGTATACGAGAAGTTTCAGAGACACCTCTGTGTTTGTCAAACCTATCAAGAATATTAACTTGTGCGGAAGGAGAATTCTGTCGTTAGGCGTATCATCACATTTTACCAATGTTCCCGTTGTAGAATAATCAACTCCCTATAAGCCTTTGTTCTGGTAAGAAACTATTAGATAGGCCTAACAGTTAAATCCCCAAAAGAACAATATACGCAATAAACACAAAATGTTCAGTTTCTTTGCATTGGCCAATTATTCAGGCAAATAAACGTTGTGACGATAGTATCGCCGCTAGAGCGGAAACTCGCCAAGGGAACCGTGATCAAGGTATACCAAGCAAGTGCAAAGGAGGTCATTAACAATCTCTATTTCTACGATCGGTACGTAGGCGATATTGTTTGCCTTACAAGAAATAAAACCGAAATCGAGGGCCTAGTTTAGAAGTTTGAAAAGGGTGGCGTTTGAACAGCTGCAGAACACACCACGAAAATAGCTAGACAGAGGGGTTCATCATCTGTTATATTTGGAACATGCATTAAAGCCTGCCACGTCAACTGTAAAAAAGACTTATTTATAAGACTGCCTTTTTCAGGAGACGCAACAAGCGAATTGGTAAGATTATGGCTGAAGATTGTCATCATTAGTGCTTCCTCGGTGGCGAACTTGCTCAATTTTTTCACTAGGTCTCCCACTCATACTACTTAGGTAGTCATTCTTAAAAAAATACCGTTTCTCAACTGGGCTAAAATAAGCTCGTTGAAGAACCCACGTCCTGGTGTGAATGATAGTCCTTGGAATTGCGCTGCAAGATATAAACTATCACAACCCCATTTAAATAATTTTGGTTGAATCTACATGCATTTCACATTTCATTTGCCATTTTATGATAAAGATATTCATAGCTCACATGGTCATTTTCCATATAACTGTTGTTGTCTGATGAGGATAATCAAAAACGCATGTTTGTTCGTTGTCTTTTCATAAAGAAGTGTAGCTAAGTGCATTGTCACGTTCTAAAGAATCGGTCCCTACGACAACGAATAGTCTTAAATCGTGCAATTATTATTGCACCTCCTTTAGAAGGTAACCATCGTTAACGAGTTGTCAATTAAAGCATATTTGTCGGTTCTTATGTATCGGTTTCTTTTACTCGTTCATTTTCCAAAGTTTTCCACAAGTGCTTTTGGTGAATAGTTCTGCGAAACTCCTTGGCGAGAAGTCTAAACTAGGCCTAGGATGCGTACTTGCTGGGTGGAATCCCTAGGGTTTTGGGTATATTTCCCTGACTAAGGATTTCTGCATTTGCAAATGGGAAAAAAGGAATCTAGCCCCAAACAATGTCGTACCTCCGCAAAGTTGAATTTATTAAGATTCAAGCATGAAATTATTTGTTTAGCCACATGTTAATGATTGTTTAGCCTTTCGCCGTGATGTGATGTGGACTACATTTGGACTACTTTTTGTTTATTCACTCATGGAACAAACGGTTAATTTACTATAAAGTCTGTCATCAACAAAACACAAAATGTAGCACCAAATTTACTGTTGGCGTTTTGAAAACTTTGAAGAATATAAAAGTAATAACACCGTTAATTTCCGGCAGCAACCGCTTGTGGTAACCTTAATTCCCCCAGTCAAATGCTAACCGGTATGTTTGTTTGTTCTCATTCGATATCCACATAAAACTGTTATTTGTTATTGCTCAAATGCATCAAAATGCCTCACAGCAATAAAATTTCTGTTGTCAGCTGAAAGAGTTAGTTTCCCTTATTTTGATTAGAGGTCTCCGTATAGCGACAGTACAATTATCAATATTTCCGTTTCGAGCAGAACACAGAAATCAATTGCATCCTATGAGCAGGTAAAAGCAGCATGTAAAGAAAAAGTGAGTCTGTTGGCGTGTTGCATGCTGCCGCATTCGACCGGCGTTTAAATTACAATCGTGGCAGTACCCAGCGCTCGGAAAAGGTCTCGTACCAGAAGTGCATTTGGCAAAAATACATTTTGGTTCAAGTGAATAAACATAAGAGTACAATGAGAGAACTTTTTTGTTTTAACTGGATGCTTGCGAATTATCTTATCCGATTATATTAGAATTGTTGGGAGAAAACGTTTGCCAGCCCTTTCATTCGTGAAGTTTACTTTATAGCAACTTTCGTAACCGTACATTATGTCAATGGCACACCGATTTCACTGCAATTGCTCAAACATAGCGTGCAAAGTCACCGAACACGTCAAACAATGTGAGTAAGAATGATTATAGACAATCCAGCTGCAGAGGTTTCCACTGTCAGTAAGCAAATACGTTTTGCCTTTGGCCAAAATATTTTTAAAATTATTAGGAGGAGCTTGGGTAAGCATTGCCAAGGCAAACCTTAGATGGATATTTGTCAGAGTGATCAAACGAAGTGGGCCAATTATAGTCCTCTCTTATTTATGCAGTTTTGCATACCAGCTTCTCCGATGCTAGGCGCGTGACTTCAATAACCCCTATGAGCATCGGACTGCCTCATTTGAGGCAATTAGTATCTTCATAGACTGTAATATACGCTTTTATAGGGCATTTCCCAAAAATGCTTTGTTGTATCTATCAAACAATATAATCTGACGTTCGGCGTTCGGCATTAAAAAGATCGGCCCTTTGTAGTCTAGCTTTCAGCCCATGCATCTCGAACGACAGGCAAAGATAGGTTAATTTTTATTCCACAAATTGGTTTAATCCTATGCGCAGTGAGGCTCATTTCAAAGAAGAGCATTCCTTGGAAAAAATAGGGTGATCCTGTTAAGTTAACTCTTGGTGAAATGCAATCGAACTAAACGGATAGAAAGTCGTTCTGCAGATTGTATCCTAATTATTCGTTTTTTCCTACTCGCTTACTTATTAAACTTCCATTGCTAGAAACATGCCGATGATGAAGATTGAATGGCTTATTAATCTAGTCTGACTTAAAAATGAATAAGGGGATTCCGTTTAGACCTAATACTTTTATCGCGAGCTCTGGTTACATGGGAATGATTGGCAAATCAGAAATTCTGATTCCGTAACGGGTTCTCACATGTGTTTTCACCGGAGAACGACTATTTTTAAGGAGAGATAAAGGGCACCATCTTTGCTTACTTCTACACCGAATATATTTTCTATGCAACGATGGTAAACTTTGTCCAAAGGGGACTTGCTTCCTCGTTCATGAGGAAGTCTCAAACTTTACGGCCACTCCCGCTAAACCCACTGTATAACTGAGAATAAGAATATTGCATACCTGCGGAATCTTTTCATCTATTGAAAATGACAAGGTACAAGTCTGATTTAAATGTTTTCAATACTGCTCATTAAGGCACACATCTGTCTTCGTGAGAGCATTTCTGAAAACCTTTGTGCAAGGGAAGGCCTGGAATTACATCCGATTTTTATAAGAGCCTTAAATTCCGGTTATGTCGATGTACAGCATAGCTACTTCAATTACAACGTCATTCTGTGCGGTGATTTGGTCGAAAGTGATTGTGCCATTGTGACTATGAAAAGCGTATTTCAAGTACATTGTGAATGTTTTAGTAGTTTGCGTGAGGTGGACAAATACCAGGCCACGACATTTTTTTCCTTGCTGCAGGACTTATGTGCGCATCAACCTCACACCCTTCTGCCTCATACTTGACTATCCTGATGTCTTCGTCTATCCTACTGTAAAATGATAAAAAAAGAAAGGAAAACTATATGATATGGCTAAACAGATTTTCGAATGCCAACCTAGGGCAATTTTTTATCAACGTAAGCTGTGGAGCGCTATCTAAGATGTTGCTGGATATCAGCAGGTGACTTCAGACTAGAATAAAGTTCAAAAACCATAAACAATCTTTGCACATTTCTGGCCTTAAAATGAAGGAAGGATTACCTTGGAGAGGAACCTAAAGATGTAGGCAATGCGATATCTGAAAAAGCTAGTGTCTGGTTCCGTAGTCTGCCAAAGAAAAAGACTCCATCCTGCGGTTGGTGAACTGCTAAATATATCATATATTTGTTTAAACCACTTGGGAAAAACTAGGCGGCAACGGTGGGAATCGAAACCACACCACCAAGGGGAAAGCTTAAGAACAGCCAACGCTCTAGCCAACTATGCGACGTGGCCTAAATGGGAGCCATGGATTTAATACAACCTGGGTCAAGTTACCTGCCCAGCCTACTGCAACGTCTGAAATCCACGAAATCTGATTCAGTAAGCTGACTGCCAAATATAATTTCCTAAGGAATCAATCCAGTTTACGCCAGATAACTACTAGGCAAAATTAATTAAAAGAGAATTTTAGCAGCTTCGAGTAAATCATTTGACCCACTTGTGAAAAACACGGCGGCCTCGGTGGGATTCGATCACACGCCAGAATCGTGATGGCTTTAATACACCTAACCTTTTCGCAAACTCAGCTACATGGCCCCAATTGAAGCCGTGAGTTTAATTACACTTAGGTCAAGTTACCCACCAAGCCTACTGCAACGTATAGATTCCACTAATTATAAAACAGAAAACTGGATGTCCAAATAGGAGTTCCTAAGCGATCAATGTAGAATCCACCGGATAATTAGAAGAGACAAGTAATTAGAAGAGTATTTTGAGAGATTAAATAATTTGATTTATCCACTTGTGAAAACCTTGGAGGCCTCAGTAGGAAGCGAACCCACGCCAGCAATGGTAAAGCCACCGCTCTGCCAAACTGCGCTACTAGGCCCCAAAAAAGCTGTGATTTTTAACAAAGTTAGCTCAATTTACACACTCAGGCTCCTGCGTCGTATGGAATCAAGCAATTTTGATACAGTAAACTGACTGCAAAAAAATGATTTCGTAAGCAATCAATTAGGAATCTGCCAGATATCTAATAGGCACAATTAATAAGTAGAGGATTTTGGTGGATTTGAGTAAATCGTTTGGCCGCCTTGTGAAAAACTCGTCGGCATCGGTGGGATTCACAAACAAGCCAGCAAGAGGACGGCTTTAGTACAGCCAACGTTCTAGCCAACTTAGCAGCGAGGACCCATTAGGACCCGTGGATTTTAGCACACTTCGGCCAAGTTTTCGGCCCAACCTACAGCAACGTTTGGAATCCACCAATTCTGATACAGTAAGCTGCCTAAACAGGATTTACTAAGCAATCATTCAAGAATCATCCAGTGGACTACCAGGCACAATAAATTATTAGAGTTCTTTGGTAGATTTGAATAATTCGTTTGACGCAATTGTGAAAAACACGGTGGCGTGGGAAGCCGGTAGTGGGAAGGCAACGCTACGATGGCCCACTTGGAGCAGTGAGTTTAATCACACTTGGGTCAATTTACCCGCCCAGCTTTCTACAAAGTATGGATTCCATGAAATCTGATTCAGTAAGATGACTGCACAAACAAAATTTCCTAAGAAATCAAATTAGCATTCGCCAGCTGGTAACCAGCCACAATTAATAAGTAGATGATTTTGGCAGATTTTGAATAATTTGTTTAACCCATATTTTGAATAAATTAGTAGCCTTGCTGGGATTCGAACCCGCGCCAGTATCGCGATGGCTTTAGTACGTCCAATGTTATAGCCAACTGAGCAACGAGTCCCCACAGGAATCCGTGAGTTTAAGCGCAATTGGGTCAAGTTTCCCACCCAGCCTACTGCAACGTATGGAATCCACACATTCTGATACAATTAGCTAGCTGCCCAATTAAGCATCTGCCAAATAACTATCAGGCACAATTAATCCGTGCTGGATTTTGGAAGATTTGAATAATTCACTTAACACACTTGTGAAAAACACTGAGGGCTCCGTGGGATTCGACACCACGCCCGCAAAGGAAGGCTTTAGTAAAGCCAACGCTCTAGCCAACTGAACAACGAGGCCGCACCAGGAGCCGTGCGGTTTAGCACACTTACGTGAAGTTACCCGCCCAGTCTACTGAAACGTATGGAATTAACCAATTCCGATACAGTAAGCTGACAGCCCTACATGGATTTCCTAAGCACACAATCTACAATCCGCCAGATAACTATCAGTAGAGGATTTTAACAGATTTTATTTATTCCTTTGACCCACTCGTGAAAAGCTTGGCAGCCGTGGTGGGATTCAAACCAAGTCCAGAATGAGAAGGCCTTAGTACAGCCGGCGCTCTTGCCAACTTAGCTTCGAGGACAACCATGGAGCCGTGATCTTTATCAAAATTCTGTCATGTTAACCACCTAGCCTCCTGCAAGGTATGGAACCTACCACTTCTGATACAGTAAGCTGAATACCCAAACAGCATTTCCTATGTAATAAATATAGATTGCCTCATTTGAATACCAGGCACATACATTTAGTAGAGGATCTTGGCAGATATGGATAATTCATTTGACACACTTCTGAAACATTGGCAGCCTCGGTGAGATTTCGAACCCACGCCAGCAAGGGGAAGGCTTTAGTACAGCTAACGCTCTAGCCAACTGAGCTACGAGGCCCCACCGGGAGCCGTGAGTTTAATCATACTTGGGTCAATTTACCTGCCTAGCCTCCTGGAACGAATAGAATCCACCAATTCTGATGCAGCAAGCTGACTGCCCAAGAACGATTTCCTTAGCAATCAATCTAGCAGCCACCAGATGACTACCAGGCACAATTAATTAATAGAGGATTTTGGCAGATTTGAATAATTCCTTTGACCCACTTTTGAAAAACTCGGCGGCCTCAGTGGGATTCGAACCCACGCCAGCAAGGGGAAGGCTTTAGTTTAGCCAACGGTCTAGCCATCGGAGCTGCGAGGCCCCACCGGGAGCCGTGAGTTGAATCAAACTTGGGTCAAGTTACTCACCCATCCTACTGCAATAAATGTAATCCACCAATTCTGATACAGACAGCTGACTGCATAAGAATGATTTCCTTAGCAATCAATCTAGAATCCGCCAGATGGCTACCAGGCACATTTAATGCGTAGACGAGTTCGGAAAGTTTAAATAATTCGTTTTATTTTCTTTTTAAAAGACGGCGTACGCGTTGGGATTTGAAATCCTGCCAGCAATTAAAAGTCTTTAATACAGCTAATGCTATAGCAAAATTTAGCTACGAGGCCCCAACACAAGCTGTAAGCTTAAACACACTTGGATCTTGTTACCCACCCAGCCAGATGCACAGCATGAAATCCACCATTTCTGATACGGTAAGCTAAATGCCCAAACAATATTTCTTAAGCAAACAAGCTAAAATACGCCAGATGACTTCCAGGCAGAATTAATTTGTAGAATATTTAGGTAGGTTTGAATAATTCCTATGACTCACTTTTGAAAAACTCATTGGCATCGGTGGGATTCTTACCCACGCCAGGAAGGAAATGCTTTAGTTAAGCCAACGAACTTGCCAACTGAGCTGCGAGGCCCCACCGGGAGCCATGAGTATAATCACACTTGGGTCAATTTACCCAACATGAGTCCTGCAACGTATGGAATCCACAAATTCTCATACAGTTAGCAGACAGCCCTCACAGGATTGCATAAGTAATCAAACCAGAATCCGCCAAACGATTACCAGGCACATTTAATTCGTAGAAGATTTTGGCATGTTTGAATTATTTGTAGGACCCAATTTTAAAAAACTCATCGGCCTCTGAGTGATTTGAACCCACGCCAGGCTGGGTAAGCTTTAGCACAGCCAACGCTCTAGCCAGCTGAGATACGAGGTCCCACCGGGAGCCGTGGGTTTAATCACGCTTGAGTCAAGTTACCCAACCAGCCTACTGCAAAGTATGGAATCCATTAATTCTGATGCCCGAAGTTGGATTCCCGAGCAGGGTTTCCTATGCAATCAATCTCGAAGTCGCCAGATGACTACCAAGCACAATTTATTAGTAGAGGATTTTTGCAGATTTGAATAATTTGTTTAACATACTTGTGACAATCTATGCAGCCAGCAAGGATTGACTTAGTACAGCCAACCCTAGCCAACTGAGCTAGGAGGCCCCACCGGGAGCCATGAGTTTAAATCATATTTGGTTCAAGTTACCCGCCCAGCCTACTGCAACGCATGTTATCAGCTTACTTAAAGTAAGCTGACTGCCCATACAGGATTTCCTTAGCAATCAATCTAGAATCCGCCAGATTACTACCAGCCACAATTAATTTGTAGTGTTTTTGGATGATTTGAATAATTATTTTGACCCACTTGTAAAAAAACTCGGTGGCCTCGGGGGATTCGAAGCCATGCCAGCAAGGGGAAGGCTTTAGTACACCCAAAGCTCTTAGCCAACTGTGCTAAGAGGCTCTTACGGGAGCCGAAAGTTTCATCACTATTTGGTCAAGTTAAACGCCCAGCCTACTGCAACGTATACAATCCAGTAATTCCGATAGAGTAAGCTGAATGCCCAAGAAGTATTTACTAAGCAATCAAGCTAGAATCCATCAAATGACTACAAAGCACAATTAATCAGTAGAGGGTTTTAGCAGATTTGAATAATTAGTTTGACCCACTTGTAAAATCTCGGTGGCCTCCGTGGGATTTTAACCCACGCCAGCAAGGGTAGGCTTTAGAACAGCCATCGCTACAGTCTACTGGGCTACTGAAAAACTCCGGGGCTGCCACGGGATTGTAAACCAAGCTAGCAAGGGAAAGCCTTTGGTTCAGCCAACGCTCTGACCAACTGATCTGCAGGGCCCCACCGGGAGCCATGCGTTTAATCATGCTTGGGTCATTTTATACGCCCAGCCTACTGCAAAGTACAGAATCCACCAATTCGAATACAGTAAGCTGTATTCCCAAACAGGATTTCATAATTAACCAATCTAGAATCCGAAAGATGACTACCGTTACTGCAATTAATAAGTAGAGGAATTTGGCAGATTTAAACTATTCGTTTGACCCACTTGTGAAAATCTCTGTAGCCTAGGTGGAATTAGAACCCACGTCAGCAATTGGAATGCTTTAGCACAACAAGCGCTATAACAAGCTGATCTACGAGAGCCCACCAGAAGCCGTGAATTTCATCCCATTGGGTCGTGTTTACCACACAGCCTACTGCAACGGATGGAACCCATCGATTAGGTAGAGTAAGCTCATTTCCCTAAGCAGGATTTCCTGAGCAACCAATCTAGAATCCACCAGATGACAATCAGGCAAAATTAAGTATAAGAGGATTTTGAGAGTTTTTAATAAATCGTTTGAACCACTTGTGAAAAAGACGGCGGGCTCGGTGGGATTCGAACCCAAGCCTGAAAGGGGAAAGGCTTTTATACGGCTAACGCTATAGCCAACTGGGCTACGAGGCCCCAACGGGCTACTGCAGCACCCCGGCAGCTGTCCATAGGAGAATAGGCAGAGCCAGCGCCAGCCAGTCATACCGAAGTCCTTGTGTTGCATTATCTGAGGTTAGAACACGTGACGTGCTGATCAGGAATCCAACGCTCTAAACATTGATTTAGGGGGTCATTCTCAAACTGTTTTATCTAGGGAATATTGACAAGTATTCGTTGATGAGAGCTCACCGATCGATCGATCTAACATCACTCGTTCCGCTATGTCGTTAGGCACACTCTCCAGCATCGCCAGGAGCTGCTCAGCGTCCAGTAGGAGTATAGGAAGAGCAATATTGCCAGCAAAGAAAACAGGGTAAGTAATAGCCATTTGTGCCTTAATAGCCATCGCCAGCCAGTCATTCCGAATCCCAGGTATTGCATCACCCAAGGGTCGAACACGCGACCCGATGGTCCAGTTTTTAACGCTCTATACATTGATAAACATGCTAGTTGACAAGCCGATTTATGTAGGGAATATTGACAGTGCTTCTTTGATGAAAAGGCTCCGATCGTTATTTGAACTCACAACTTCCGGCAGCCCACCAGCAGCTGGGCAGCGACAGTAATAAAATAGGTAAAGTTATATTACCAACAAAGAGAATGGATTATGTAGTGCCCATTTGTGACATAATAGCCGTTACCAGCCAGTCATATAGAACACCAGGTAATGCATTACCCTAGGTCGAACACTCGACCCGTGGATCCCGTTTTCAAAGCGCTTAAACAATCATACATGGTCTCGTTACCATGCCGTTGTATCCAGGGAATATTGATATGCATTGGTTGATTAACTCCCACCAATTGTTTTCTGATCTCACACATTCCGCTCTGCCATGAGACTCACTCTTTTGCCCCTGCCAGCAGCCGGGCAGCGGAGAGTAGGAGAATAGGTAGAGCAACGTTTACGGCCAAGTATAGCGAGAATGTACTGGCCATTTGTTCCCTTAATCCCCATTGGCAGCCAGTTATTCCCAACCCCAGGTGATGCATCACCAGATGGTCAATTTCACGTCCCGTATCTGGATTACCTCGCTTTAAAAATGCATACTCTGGCTCGATTTAACGCCATTTTATCTAAGGAATATGGACATGCATTAGTTGATGTACGCCCACCGATCGTTTACTGACCTCACACATTCCGCTCTGCCATGAATCTCACTCTCGAGCCCCAACAGCAGCTGGGCAGCGGCCAGTAGGATAATAGGCAGAGCAAGCTTTTCAGCCAAGTGAAGGGAGTATCTAGTGACAATTTGTGCCATAATCGTCATCGCCAGCAAGGCTTTTCTGAACCCCAGGTCATGCATCATCCGATGGTCCAACCCGCGTCCCATTGATACGGATTAAATCGCTTTAGTCATTGATACACGGGCTCGTTATCATGTGGTCTTATCTAGGGTAGATTGACATGCAATCGTTGATGTACGCCAACTGATCGTTAACTGAACTCATACGATCCGCTCTGCCATGGGGCGCACTCTCGAGCCAAGCCAGCAGCCGGACAGCGGCCAGTAGGACAAATTGGTAGAGCAATATTGCCGTCAATGTGAAGGGAGTATACAGTGGCTATTTGTGCCATAGTAGCCTCAGCAGCCAGTCATACCGTATCCCTGCTGATGCATAACCCGAGGGTCAAAACAGCGACCAACTGATCAGAATTTCAACGCTCTAAACAATAACACGTGGACTTTTTATCATGCCCTTTTATATAGCGAATATTTAAATGCATTCATTGATGAACGCTCACTGAAAGTTATCTGTACTCACACGTTCCGCTCTGCCATGAGGCACATTATCGAGCCCAACCAGTAACCGTGCAGCAGCCATTAGGAGAATAGGTAGAGTAATATTGCCAGCAAAAAGAAGGGAGTATATAATGCCTATTTTATGACTTATTAGCCATCGGCAACCAGTCCTTCCGAACCCCAGTTGTTTAATAACCCGAGGGTTGATCCTGCGACCCATTGATCTGGATTCCAAAACTCTAAACATTGATAAGCTGTCTCATTTCATGCTAATTTATATAGCGAATATTGGCATGTATTCATTGATGAACGCACACCGAACGTTATCTGAGCTCGCATGTTCCGCTCTGCAATGAGGCTCATTCTCGAGCCCCTTCAGCAACCGGGCAACGGCCAGAAGGCGCATAGGTAGAGCAATATTGCTGGAAAAGAGAAAAGAGTATGCAGTGGTGATTTGTGCGATAATAACCGTCATCAGCCCGTCATATGGAACACCAGGTTATGCATCACCCGGGGTCAAACCCGTGTACCTTCGACCCTAATTATTACGCTCTAAACATTGATACACTTACTTATTATCATGCCGTCTTATCTAGGGTATGTTTACATGCATTAGTTGATGAACGCTCACCGAACGTTATCTGAACTCACTCGTTCCGCTCTGCCATGAGGTTCACTCTTGTGCCCGCCAGCAGCCAGGCATCTGCAAGTAGGATAATAGGTAGAACAATATTGCCGACAAAAAGAAGGCAGTATGTAGTGGCCTTTTGTGCCATAGTAGCCGTCATAAGCCAGTCATTCCGAAACGCAGGTGATGCAACACCCAAGAGGCGAACCCACGTCCTGTTGCTCCAGGTTATATCAAATTAAACAAGGATACACGGGCTCTTCATCCTGACGACTTATCTAGGGTATATTGACATGCATTAGTTGATGTACGCCCACCGATCATTATCTGAACGCACATTTTCCGCCGTACCATGAGGCTGACTCTCGAGCCCCGCCAGCAGCCGGTCAGGGGCATGCAGAGCAATATTGCTGGCAAGGATAAAAGAGTATGTAGTGGCCATTTGCGCCTTAATCGCCATCGCCAGCCAGTCATTCCGAGCCCCAGTTGGTGCGTCAACCGAGGGTTGAACGAGCAACCTGATGTCAGGATTCCAACGCTGTAAACATTGAAACGCTGGTTCGTTACCATGCCATCTTATCTAGGGAATATTTACATGCATTCTTTGATGTACGTCCACCGATCGTTATCTGAAAACACACGTTCCGCTCTGCCATAATTGCCATTCCCTAGCCCTGCCAGCAGCTGGGCAGCTATCAGTAGAAGAATAGGCAGAGCATTATTGCCCGCATAGTGGACGGAGTATGTAGTAGCCATTACCAGCCAGTCATGCTGAATCACGGAATTTGCATCACCCGAAAATTGAAACAGCGACCCGCAGATCAGAATTCAACCGATCGAAAAATTAATACGCGGACTCGTTATCATTCCACTTTATTTATCGAATGTTGGAATTTACTAATCGATGAACGCACACCGAACATTATCTGAAACCACACGTTTTGCTCTGCCATGAGGCCCACTCATGAGCCCCGCCAGCAGCTGGGAAGGGCCCGTAGGAGAATAGGTCGAGTAATATTGCCAACAAAGTGAAGGGAGTATAAAGTGGATATTTGTGCCATAGTAGCCACAACAGCCAGTCATACCAAATTCCTGACGATGCAACACCCGATGGTCGAACTTGCGACTAAATGTCTGCATCCCAACGTTCTAAACATTAAAAAGCGGACTCGTTATTATGCCACATTGTTTAGCGAATATTGACCTGTACTCATTGATGAACGCCCACCTAACGGTATCTGAACTCACCTGTTGCGCTCTACCACTTTTTGTCCTGCATCAGCAGCTGGGCAGTGACCAGTAGGAGAATAGGCAGAGCTTTATTGCCGTCAATGTGAAGCGAGTATGTTGCGACCATCTGTGCATTAAATATCCATAGCCAGCGAGTTATTCCGAAACCCCACGTGATGCATGTGCCTTGGGTCGGAACCACGTCCCGTTAATCCAGATTACAACGCTCTAAATATTTGATACACGCGCTCGTTACCATACCGTTTTATACAGGGCATATTGTCATGCATTCGTTGATAAACGCCCACCGATGCTTATCTGAACTCACTCGTTCCGCTCTGCCCTGAGGCTCACTCTCGAAACCCGCCAGCAGCCGCTCAGCGGCCATTATAAGAATAGGAACAGCAAAATTGCCGGCAAAGGGAAGGTTTTATCTAGTGGCCATTTGTGCAATAATAGCCGTAGCCAAACCCAAGGCGATGCATTCACCGAGGTTTAAACACGTGAGCCGTTAATACGGATTCCAACGCTATAAACAATGATACTTGGTCTCGATGTCAGCGCCGCCAGCAGTCGCGCTGCGGCTAGTAGTAGAATAGGCAGATAAATATTGCCGGTTAAACAAAGGAGACATAAATGGAAATTTTTGGAATATAAGTGGTTGTCTACCAGTCATACCCATCTGCAGGTAGTGCAACACCCAAGGTTCGAACCAGCGAAACAATCATCAGAGGTCCAACGCCGCTAACCATTGAGACACTGGCTTTTTTTGTTCCCAGTTAAGATCAGTAATATATAATTGCATTCGTTTATGAAATTTCAGCGATCTGAACCAGAAATTATTCATTCCACTTTGTCCTGAGGCTCGTTTTCGAGCAGCGCCTTAAACCGAGCATTTGCTAGTAGAATAGGTAGATGGAAATTGCCGTCATAGACAAGGGAGCCTGGAATGGCAATTCCTGGCTGATAAGGCTTATCATCCAGGCATTCCCCACCCGCAGGTGGTGTATAAGCCAAGGGTTACAACACGCAACCTGACGAGCAGATATCCCACTCTATAACCATTCTGCCACGAGCTCATCTTCTTGCCTGTGTAGATCGGGAATATTTACTTGCACTCCCCATTGCACGTTCACCGATCAGCTACGGAACTCATACATTCCGCTGTGACTTGTGTATCAATCTCGATCCATGAGAGCAGATGCAAAACGGCTGGTATCGGATTAGGTAAATGAATATTGTCGGCAAAGATAATGGAGAATGGAATGGCCATTTTCGGCTTATATGCAGTCGTCAGCCCTTCATTGTCAACCGCAACATGTGCATCACCCAAGGGTCCCAACCCGCAAACCGATGATCAGATATCCCACACTCGTACCTTACAGCCACGACCTTAATATCTTTAGAGGGAGGATCAGAAATATTGACTTGCATTTGTTGATGAACGATCAGCGATAGGTAACGGAACTAACTCATTCCGCTATCCTTGTGTCCTCACACAAGATCCACGACAGCATCCGCGCGGCTTCTAGTAGAATAGGCAAATGAATATTGCCAACAAAGACAATGGAGAATGGAATGGCCATTTTGGGCTTATATGCAGTCGTCAGCCATACGTAACCAGCCATAACCGGTTCCAAACCGCAAACCGATGATCAGATGTCTCACTCTCGTACCATTTAGCCACGAGATATTTGTATTGCCAGTTTAGATTTGGAATATTGACTTGCATCTGTTGATTAACATTCACCGATCGGTAACGGAACTTACTCATTCCAATCCGAATGTAGAATCACACTCGAGCACCGCCTTTGGCCTCGCATTTCCTAGTTATAAAATTAGCAGATGAATATTGCCAGCAAAGACAATGGAGAATTGAATGGCCATTTCGCTCTGATAGGCAGTCGTCAACCAGTTATAGTATGCGCGTTACCTAAGGCTTCCAACCCATCAATCCGATGATCAGATGCCCCACTCTCATACCATTTAGCCACGAGCTAATTGTGTTGCCAGTTTACAACGGGAAAATTGACTTGCATCTGTTGACTAACGTTCACCGATCGGTAACGGAACTCACTCATTCCACTCTGACTGTAGGCGCAGACTCCAGCACCGCCTTCGGCCGCATATTTACTTTAACTAGAATAGACAGGTAAATATTACCCGCGAAGACAATAAAGAATGGAATGACCATATCGGGCTAATATGCAGTCGTCAGACTTTCATAAGCAACCACAGCCTGTGGATCACGCAAGGGTTCCAGCCTGCAACACCCGTGATCAGATGACCCACTCTCAAATCATTCAGCCACGAGCTTAACATCCTGTCAGTTAATATCGTAGATATATATTTGCATTTGTTGATGAACGTTCACCGACCGGTAACGGAACTCACTCATTCCGCTCTGACGGTAGGCTCACCTTCGCGCCACGAATGCAGCCTCTTGGCATGTAGTAGTAGAAAAGGCAAATAAATATTGCCAGCAAAGACAATGGAGAATGGAATGGCCATTTCGAACTTATATGCAGTCGATTGCCATTCATAACCAACCGCAGTATGTGCCTCACCCAAAGGTTCCAAACCGCAACCTGATGATCAGATATAGCCCTAACGTACAATTAAGCATCTATCTAATTATGCTGCCAGTTAAGATCGGGAATATTGACTTGTATCGATTGATTAACGTTAACCGATCCGTTACGGAACTCACACATTCCACTCTGACTGAAAACACACACTCAAGAACCGCCATCGGCCGCACATTTCCAAGTTGTAGAATAGGCAGACAAATATTGCCAGTTAAACGAGGGAGAATAGAATTGCAATTTCTGGCATATTAGCGGTTGTCAAACAGTCGTATTCAACCTCACGCAGTGCAACATCCGAGGTTCGAACACGCAAATCCATGATCAGACGTTCAACTTCGCTCACCATTGAAACACTAGCTTCTGGTGTTGCCAGTTTTGATCAGGAAAATTGACTTGCGTTCGTTGATGACATTTTAGCGATCAGATCCAGTACTCATTCATTCCACTCTGCCTTGAGGCTCACTCTCGAGCACCCCTTCAGACAACCATTTGCTAGTAGAATAGGCAGATTAAAATCCCCGTCAAAGACAAGGGAGACGGGAATGGCCAATTCTGGCTTAAGATGCGTATCAGATGGTTTTTCACCAGCCGTATATGGTACATAAGCCGAGGGTTCCAACACACAACCCGACGATCAGATATCCCACTCTAACTATTCTGCCACGAGCTCGTCGTCTTGCCTGTTAAGGTCAGGAATGGTTACTTGCATTCGTTTATGAACGCTCACCGATCGTTAACGGACCCTCAGGTTCCACTCAGCATGAGACGCACTTTAAAGCCACGAAAGCGGCTGCTTTGCGGATAGAAGTAGGATAGGCAGATCAATATTGCTGGCAAAGACAATAAAGAATGGAATGACCATTTCCGGCTTATATGCAGTCGTCAGCCATACATAACCCACTGCAGTATGTGCATCACCCAAGGGTTACAACCCGCAACCCGATTATCAGATGTCTCACTCTCGTACCATTTAGCCACGAGTTAATTGTTTGCCAGTTTAAATCAGGAATATTGACTTGCATCTGTTGATGAACGTTCAGCGATCGGTAACGGATCTCACTCATTCCACTCCGAATGTAGAATTACACTCGAGCACCGCCTTTGGCTTCGCATTTATTACTTGTAGAATAGGCAGATGAATATTGCAAGCAAAGACAATTGAGAATGGAATTGCCATTTCGAACTTATATGCAGTCGAAAGCCATTCATATCCAACCGCAGTATGTGCATCATCCAAAGGTTCCAACCCGCAGCCCGATGATCAGATATAGCCCTAATTACAAGTAAGCATCGATCTAATTGTGTTGCCAGTTAAGATCAGGAATATTGACTTGCATCCGTTGATTAACGTTCAACGATCGGTAACGGAGGTCACTCATTCCGCTCTGGCTGTAGGCTCACACTCGAGCACCGCCTTCGGCAGAACATTTACTTGTTCTAGTATAGGCAGATAAATATTGCAGGCGAAGACAATAGGGAATGGAATGATCATTTCGGGAATATGAGCAGTTGTCAACCAGTCATACCCAACAGTAGGTAGTTCAAAATTCAAGGTTCGAACCCACAAAGCCATGTTTAGACGTTCAACGCCGTTAACCATTGAGCCACTGGCTTCTGGTGCTGCCAGTTAAGATTGGGACGATTTATATGCATTTGCTGATTAAGTTTTGGTGATCGGAACCAGAACTCACTCGTTCCCCACTGTCTATAGGCTCACTCTCGATCGCCGCCATTAGCCGCGCAGCAACTAGTGGTAGAATAGGCAGATGAGTATTGATCGCAAACACAAGGGAGACTGGAATGGTCATTTTTGGCTTATTTGCTGTTGTCAGTCAGTCATAATTAACCGCCTGTTTAGCACCACCCAAATATCCAACCCGCAACCCGATGATAAGGTATCCAACACCCTTACCATTGGGCTACGGGCTCGTTGTCTTGGCAGTTAAGTTCGGAAATATTGACTTGCTGTCCTTGATGAAAGTTCACCGATCGGAAACGGATCTCATTCGTTCCGCTATGCCTGTAATCTCACTCTCGCGCCACGACAGCAGCCGCGCGGTAATTAGTAGTATAAGTAGCAGATAATTATTGCCAGCAAAGACAATGGAGAATGGAATGGCCATTTCTGGCTTATTAGCTGTTGTCTGCCAATAATACCACACCGCAGGTTTTGTGCCACTCGAGGATCGAACATGTTGATTACAAGTTCAAGGCTCTAAGCATTGAGCCACTGTCTCGTTTTCTGGCTGGTTTAGGACGGGAAAATTGACTTGCATTCCTTATTTGACTTTCGCCGATAGTTACCAGAACTCACTCGTTCCACTCTGCCTTGAGGGTCACTCTCGAACCCCGCCAGCAAACGTGCTGCGTCGCGTAGTAGAATAGGTGGATGAAAAATTCCGTCAATGACAAGGGAAACTGGAATGGCTAGAATTGAAAAGGCCATGATCACCAGAGATCTCTAAGCAAAAGAAGCTTACAGAAGCAGCTATGTGTTCAATTATACGGGTCCCATTAAACAAATCGGATGGCCCACTTGGGACAGTAGTTTCACTCAAAAACACGCCCACATACAGACTTGCACACTGACTATTCATAAGGCTAAGATGCCAGGCCACAGACTCGAAATCACCGTTGAACTAAGCAAGCACTTCGATAATCGCAACGAAGAAAATGATGGTGTTCTTAGAAGTTATCTCAATGTTCCCGCTGATATCACAGGTCCCCATGTTTTAAAAATCCCCTAGTCAGCTGCGTGAAATTTGCTATGAAACCGATGACCAGGTCTTAAGTCAATAGCTTTTAGCGCTCATGGAGCACATTCCCAACCAATGCTATGCCTGCAGTCCATTTTCACTAATATTGTTTTCATTAGACGGTTGTGAGATAAGGATGCCTTGCATGGCCGCCTAAACGAGACCCGGGAAAAGGAACCATTAATAATACATGCAGCTTTGCGCTAAATTCCAAGGAAATTATTTTTACGATTAGGGTGAGGGTGAGGGTTAAGTTTTGGGTTAGGTTGAAGTATGAGGTTATGGTCAGGTCTGGGGTTTAGGTCATAAGTAGACTAGGAGTCAAGGTATTATCGTGTTAGGTTTAGAGGAGAGCCAGGGTTCAGATTAAGGTGACAGTTTAGTTTTACATTAGGGTTACTGTTGGCACCGGCTATAGAAGGCGTCTCTACTGTTCCTGCCTTAATTTAATTTCGAACATCCGATAAGTTTTTCGGAATGTTTGTGTTTTTTGACTATGGTGGATTTCTCTTTATCGGTGTGTCTGAGCCTTTTAATCCGTTTCACTTATAAAGCTGCCAGAATTTCAGTCATAAAGAGTATTTTCCCAAATTACATAGCACAAATTACAGCTGAAGGCATAAATTTGAAAAGTGCGTCTTTGCCTCAATAACTGCAAGTTTTACATTAAATGTCTTGTTTGTCCTTCATGCGTTCAAGAGCTCAGAGTTTAGATTTAACATTTGTTCTTCGCCCCTATTAAACCTGACTACCAGGATCTACAGTTTCTCTTTTATATATGGGGCTCTTCTTCATCCTTACCACCAATCGGTGCTTTGACTATTTGTGATGTAAAAAATGCTTCAAACGCTAAATGTTGCTGAATGCAGCACACTGATGCAAAACTGCGTCACTAGTGGAAATCTGTTATCCTTCACTACGAAGAGCAATTCTCAATATCAAGCAAACTGGCATTATGCTATTGCTGGCTAACACAGACATAATATCTCAAACAAAAATAATCAGTGGTCTAGCTTCACGGATAGAGCTGTCGTTCTGACAGTCAGAATGTGACTGACTGACACACAGGCAGGCGTTATTGGGGACGCGAACTTACCCACCGCGCAGTGGAGCACGCGACGAACCTCCTCCGAATCAATGGTTGATCTCTCCTCGGGCATTCTGCTCTGCTAAACCCCAGCTTAGTGAAAGGGTTGCTGCAAGAATTCCTGATATATTGAAGGAAACAGACTGCCAAGCCAATGTCCTCATTGACCTATCAGATAGCTAAACCATTTTCAAAACATAAACTGAGGTTCCGCGCATGCACGTTTAACATTTCAAAGCACAAGTCCTTCAGCAGTGTAAGTAAACTTAACGCAATAGCAAGCGCTGGTGGAAATTGACCTCAACATATTTGGGGTTGTCCAGGCTCAGGAGATTCTGATCTGATCTTAAACCCTATTGCCGCACTATGGTCAGGAACATAATCTTTTACGGATCAATTTTTGGACAGTAAAACCATGATTTCTAACGAATGCTTAAAGTACCGATCTTCCATTTGCATGCTTGAATTAATCTAATTCTCACTGTCCTGATGAAGAACGGTCTTTCTATTTCACAGTAAACTTTTGATTAATTATAATGGAATCTTTTACAATGGTCAAGCTTATTTGTTCTGTTAGCAAATACAAGTTTTTTTGCAAATCAAGAAAAGCGGAAAGGTTAAGGAAGGAAGATTCTCTTTGGTTCACACAAGTCGAAACGGACAAACTTAATTCATAACAGAAGAAATAACGCTTATTTTAAGAGGCACTACTGTGATTCGGGTTGAATTGAATGATTGTATATTTAAATACGGTGACGCTGAAAAAATGAACTCCGGCAACTCGAGTAAACCAGATGGTTCAAGATAAAGGATATCCCTAAGATTTGCCTGGTAGCCCGTGCAACTTATTGTTACTATTTGCATGGATTCTTTGTCAATGTTTTAAAAGAAAGTCTAAGTATTCATATAGTTTGGGCTTGCCAAATATCCACTAAATCGGCAACTAAGGGCTTAGCCCTTCCTGGTGGATAAACTTTAGACCTCTGCGTGCTCTCCAAAAGAAGAATGATAAGTTATTATAATTGATTATTTATTGTGTTAGTGCCTTCGAGTTCCAGAATTAATGAAATATTCGTAACTCGAGCAAAATATTAAGGTTTTTGTTTAGTTCCAGTGGAATCTCTATATACACGCCCATTTCTGACATCTTTTTCCCATCATTAGAGTAAATGAATTTTAACCTTATTTTCAAAACTTAGTTTTCAAGCCACGAGATTGCGATCGCTGACTTTAATTGAAACAGATTGACATATCGTACAAGTATAAGCAGACTCTGCTTACTTCAACTTCTTTTGACAAAGGCAGATTTTAAACTGTGGGCAAATTCTATAATATCAAACTAAAAACCATATCTGAACAGGAAAACAATACATTGTTGTTACGAAGAAATCACTTTGCAATTAACCCCAACCCGGACCCTAGACTTAATTCTACTTCGAAAACCCACCTTAACCCTAAACTAACTCTAAGTTTTATCTTAAAACGTTTCTTAACTATAACGAAAAGCCATCATATATTTAGCCAGGTACATATCAATAATAACTTGGTTACATATATAAGATCCTTATCAGTTCTTCTTTCCTTTCCGTGTGGATCGCCCCTTGAATAGGATCCAAGGGGTACTCGCAATACTAAACCATCGATCAAATTTTATACACGACAGACAAATATGAACTGAGTAGTGCCTACTCCGCGAAGAAGCAGCTTACTTAGAGCTTTAACTGGCATGCCAGTTCAGAAAGTCTTCCCTTTTTCTCTACATGATGGTTTAAGTGATTCCACGAGGGGGAAACTAACCAAAAGGGACGATGCATTTAGAGATAACGTTTTTCTCTATTGAGATTCGCGTTTTTATATGATTGACGAGGTAAAATGTGTTCCAATTTGACGCGAACTAACATTATACCACTTCGGACACATGAAATACGCTGGATGACATCTTCATTTTCTAACTAATTTTGGCCTCTGAACAAATACGAATGTCAATTTATGTCAGAAACTGACAGAGTTCTTAATTGTCTTTTCCACCACGAGTAAACCAAGTACTTATGTAACTTAGTTTTACTCAATCATAAGACTTTCTTTAAGCAAGCATACCTAAATATGTTCTGGTGCGTGATACTTGCAAATCCAAAATGACTGATTCATTTATAAATAGCCCAGGCGTATAGTGATATTGCAGAAAATGCACGAATCGGGGCCATTTCTGAGAAAAAACATATAAAATATATAGGTCTTGCTTTTTTATTGTTTTCACAAAAATAAGATGCCAATTACTACTGATAGCCTCATTAAAAATCACTGAGAAATTCGACTTACCCGATCAACGATGATTTCAAAATTTGATTACTGTCAAAACTATATATCTGACAGCGTTCATTTTACAGTTCATGAAGGTGCTATTCTATGAAAAACCTAAAATTCTTAACTGAATTTCTGAATTGGATTTCCGCAATCACAAAGGCTACTGGTTAGCTTGTCGAAATATATTACTTTTTATTCTTAAATGTTGGATGCTGTCCACAAAATAAGACTGAATAATTTTAACTGAAGTCAATTGAAACAAACTTTAAACCACCGTAATGTGACTAAGGGTAAAACCTGACCCAATTGTACATAATTATTTCAGTAATGAACTTGCACTTTAATGTAAAATATATTCTCATTAAACATAAAGATCATAGCCATTTTTGTGTTCAGCAGATGCAATGCCAATTCGATTTCTCAATATAGTTTAATAGGCTTTTTGCTAAAATGTGAAAGTTACTTGAACTGCAATATGATGTTCATTCTAATTGATCACTATATGATCAAGCAGGTTATATTTTATGATTGTCAATAGAAAATGACAAAATTTAACAGAGTTGGTATGTTTAAATGCTTAAAAACGTTATTTTGGCGGAAGATCACATAAAAACATGGCAAATGACCTGAAAAAGGATTGACTTTACTAAGCTTGCTTAGAAACGCATCAACGTTGCAGGCCGAGGACCATAGCTTTTATTCATCAGGGGTGCTGAAATCACTTTACTTTTCCAGCACTGATCTACAAAAGACATTCGTCTGACATAATTCCCGAGAAAAATTAATGAGACTTCAAGGTCAGCTGACTGCTTGCAGTTTGCTGTTTAAACAATGGAGACAAATATAAACTCCGCAAAGGTTACCATTAACCTGACTATAATTACAAATGCGTTTGTCAGTAAATTAACATAACACGGAATAAAGTATGTGATCAAAACGATTTTGTAAATTTAATTTGTCATGAAATCGGGTGGGAGGTATTTTATTCTGTGAAGATAAACGTTTGCGAATATTGGGAAACGTATCATTTTAAAATGGTTTTTATGTTGAAATGTTTTTGGTAATTTTTAATATTTTGCACGACTTTTTGTTAGTGCAACAAGATAAACTGGTTTTACATAGTCTGTTTAAGTTAGCTAATTACTGATTTTTAAACATCCAAAGTCAGCTATTATGGGTACACGATCGGGCGAAAAGTGGTTGATGAAACGAAAGACAATACCATGCTGTCTTTCTCCAGTCTTTATATGCAGTAAACCATCTCTAGGGGTTGAAGAGTAAGGATTAACTTTTTTAAATTTTTATTGATATTTGAGGACCTCAAATCGACTCTTTAACAGGCAATTATTTCAACGGATCTCTGAACGAAAAGTGAATTTTCAATGTTATAGAGGATTAAAAGCGGTGACATTGCGCATCGAAAACAACAAACGAATGCATTTGCTGAAAATAATAGGAATAGAGATACTGAAAGATCTGGCCTATTGTCAGTTATTTTTAAACACGAAGTCGCACTTTTAATATTAACAGCACCTTGAGTTGATCGCCTATCGTTTTGAGTTTGATTGTTCATAAATGTGACTTGTAAAGGCCTATTATTTAATTAAAGTCACTAGTATTCGGTTACATGGAACCATCCATTCTCCGTAGGTGCTAGTCTGTTGAGCAGGATGAAGATAGTTAAGCAAATGACTAATGTATGGATAATTTGCCCCAGATTGTAACATCCGTTCGATAGCCTCGTTTCCATTACTGCTCCGTGGTCAAGGTAAATAAACCAAAACGTTATTTTCTATCCCTGCAACTGACTTGCGTTTTTTAATTATTGATTGGTAAACAGAATTAAATTACTGACGCAGCCTCCATATTCATAGTTCAAATACAAGATTTGAATGGCTAATCTACGTCTCATTAATAGGGAATGCGCATGAAAATAATGATAGAAGGTGGACCGGGAACTGCAGCACACATTAACTTGACTGATATACGTAGATAAATAGCAACCGCATAATCATCTGCAAATGCACCCTCAAAATTCATTTGATAAAGAATGAATAACACCGGTTTTTTATTTATTAAAAACATACTACCTTCATCTGGGAAAACTATAGGTACGGACAACGTTTTTGATAGAATATTCTGACAGGGACAGCTAGAACGGTATAAGTGCATGTTTAATTTCAGATGTATATATAAAAAGGTAAAATAAAGGTAAAGTATGAATGAGGTTTTAAGAGGGCATTTTTCTGTTTAAGATACGCAAGGGTTAGCATTGACAAAATAAGCGAAGTCATACTCGTGTTATTTGCTTTATAAGAGGAAGATGATGAAAAGATGAGCGTATATCAGTTGCCACTGACGGAAGAGTCAGACAAATATAGTCAAATTTAACAATAAATGTTTAGGCAAAGTCGAGTGATAACTCATTTAAATGTTTCTTACATTACAATGTTTATCATATTTAGTTTAATGCATTCGGTATGTTGAAATGTTTCCCATTCCGTTCACTTTATAGTTTAAATGTACCTCTTTTTTCACATTTTCCTTATAGGCTGATGGATTACTTTAAATGCTGGTTAAGGTTTCACGCCTGCTCCTCTTTACTTTCAAATAATGGTTGGTCACAAAAAACACTTAAAAATAGATAAAAGTTTAGTTTGTCATCAACAGACTGCTGGTGTCTGCAGATGGTGACCCAGTTGTGATGGCATTCACTCCAAATGCATTCAAAGTTTAAGAGTTAACACAATGTTTGAAGCTCCTAATGATCTTCCCTTGTAATTGTCTACTCCGTAAACGATCTTTGAAGTTGAGTCTTTGTCGTTAACCACTGCAAACACGTAAACATGTTGAAAAGGAAGCAGATTTATCCTTTTGCTGCTTTAAGAATGAGTGAGTCAACGACAGACCTGGAGCTTAAGGTGTTGCACTGAGCTCTGCAAGGAAAGGCTTCTACGAGCATGGGCAGTTGAAAGCGTGTTAAACTGTATTAGATTACCTTTAAATACAACAGTGAACTGCGGCCTCAGCTAACTAAAATAAATTGGAGCCGATGCAGTGGCCTATAGTGCTTTCAATTAAATCACTAGCCTGTTGGATAAAAAATTAAACTAAGGAAAGTGGCAAGCACAATTCCAATTTTTAGCGCACTTTTATATGAAATCCCTCTCTTTCACTAATATTTTATAGGATGAAGGAATTATAAGTGACTTCTAAATATTGGCCTTAATATAACCATGGGCTCTTCCATGACTCCTCATTTTACTCTCGTTCATACCATCAGAAACTGTCTTAGGAACTTCTGGTATTTGAATCCTTTTTCTCACATGGGGCTATTTGTTTTATTTTGCCTGTTTTGGGTAGGAGCTTTTAACCTTATCCCCACCTGAAAAATCACGGGAAAATGAATACCTCGGTAATGCAGGTGAACTTGCGCTAAAGCACAAAAAGAGCAGATGTTCACGTATCCTCAGCCCTAACCTAAATATGAGCCCTTCTTCAAGCCTTAGCTCCAAACTTTTTTTAATGCTTGCTCTAAGTTCCTTGGAATATTACGCAGAACCACCAACTTTACAGGGGCTTCTATCCCTGTGTCCCGTCGGGAGACCAAACAAGCAATCTCTATCCACATTGGGACTGACTTTTTACTAAGTACCGACGGTAATCCTAGTGATATATTCGTTTGGCCTTTCCTGGTCAACGTGATAGATGTTGCCATCCGCTTGTGATAAAAGTCGATTAGTTGAAAAATAAAGGTTTTGAGTAGAGGATATTAATGTACATGTTCACGACGTGGTTACTTTGTTGTCCTTAGTAATTTCCCTCTGAAAGCATTACCTGTGCCCTTTAAAAAAAGAAAAGCATGGCAGAAGGAAGGCTCTAATTGACTTTATTCCTGAGTCGTTGGATTTATCACGTTAAAAAACACTATATAATGACGGAAATCATTACACACACATACAGTTGCATTCTTCATCGCTACTTCTGTTAATGCAGGTAAAGTTCTTTGGCTTCAAACCATTCTATATAAAGACTCATCAATAATTAATTGTGCACTAGCTGGATAGGTTTCTTGTCAGTGTTGTCTGAGGGATTGGGTTTTCCTAAGTTGTATCGCATCCAATAGCAAATACCCGCACACATCCTGAAGTGCTATTTTGTTTTATCTAGAAAATCAAGAGCGGCTTGCATTTCATCCATTGACAATCGCGTTCTGTAACTTTCAGGGGCACTTGCCTTTAAATGGTTTACTACAATGGACCAAACTACAACATATGTGCGTTTTTATTGCATTCATCTATAATAAGAAGCCTCAAATTCTTGTCAAATGTGATTACAAAACCCGCGTAAGCTTTAAAAGGGAAGAGCTAAATGATTATGGGAAAGAAAGATTATCATTATTTAAAATTGAAGTTAATATAACCAAATGGGAAGAAATGTTTTAAATTTTCCGAAAGAAGAAAAGGACGCAGTACAGCTAAAATTAATTGAACTGCTGTCCAAAATAGTAAACCATGGCCCAGGGTTAGTTATTTATCGAATAGAATAACGTTTAATACTTTCTTATAAACCATTTTTTAGTTTGTTTTTAGATAAGCGAACATGCTTCACATCAAAATCCATTTTGATGTATCGTTAAATATCCTCACTAATAAAATAACTTAAACAGCCCTAATTATCACTTGCACTTGATATTGACACATCCGGGATATATTAACGTTCTTTTAGGCACTCCGGAGAAGAAACTATGGGCCTGTTCTCTAAACTCCAACACTTGCATTCGGTAACGTAACAAAATCCGATCATGATTGCTTAAAGTACTTTGTACCCACAGTGTTTTAACTGCTGAAACTTTGTTAATAAATAGATTTTGCTCGAGATAAATCTCTCATAACAACTAGATTAAGTACTCGTGAGCTTAGCACTGGGCCTATATCGGGCAGAAGGCTTTTTGGAAAGGTAATCAATTGCTCCAATAATCAACTTGTCTAGTTAAAATAATTCAACGCAAAAAAGCTGTAATTGGCTGTAAATATGTATTTTTTCTATAGATTTTGGTAATTCCAGCTGACAAATATATCTACTATGTTTAACGATGTACTCAGAATCCGTTATCTAAACTTAAATGTTACTCATCGACCAGGTATGAGACTATATCCGATAATTAAAAAGTGTCTGAAAGGGGAATAAATTCATTGCAGTCCATAAAAGCTAGTAAGTTTAAAAATTGACAGCCAAAACCGATATTTTTCGTTGTTCGGTCGGTACACAGACTCAAAGTTTACCAATTCTTGCGAATCGCAAAAGAGCATGCATTGTTTCAGGTTAGTGAAATGTTCGGAAGCATTCGTTCGCATCAAAGTCAAAAAAGCGCAACATTGAACATGCTGAATAAAAACAATGACATTAAATGAACTGTTATAAACTAGGTTCAAAATTACTCGTGTACATTCTTCCATAAAACTATTTCATTTTAATAATATTTCGCATCTGCACATAAACTGGCCCGTTATTAAAAAACTTGTTAACTGTGTCTAATTACATCTCATTTTCAGTGTTTCACCAGTCAAAACGTCATAAGGAGACCATACGTATTCCCTGAATATAAATCTGAATTTCAAGCGTAAATATACTTGCTGATCCTTTACTACGGCTTACTCTGTTTCAAGCAAACTCAGCCCACACCATGCGGGAAGATGCGGTTAGGTGAGAACTGCCAACTGGGTTGATTTGGTCATAGAGTGAAAAGTGCTAAATTGTCAAAAAGTCTTCTATTAATAATAAGTTGTCATGGCCTATGTAACAGCAAACCGGCTAAAGTTTTGGTCTGCATTCTATAATATGTTTGCTAAAACGTCGTAGTCGTTGTTAGTCATCACCGCTAAGTCAGACGCCTGACTTTTATTCGATACATTGCTGTTTGGAGGATGTAACGCATCTGATGTGTTGCAGTATTACAGGCTCTCATGTTGCTTCTGATGAATGTTAGTTTTTAGTGTGCACGTCAATAAAAACCTTCGTCATCATTTTGATAATATGATGGTAGTTAATTGAAAATGTCAAATAATACTTCTATTCTACGACAATTTGTAACGAGTAACTTTATAAAGGGATGTAATCTCAATCTGCTCATTCGATCATTATTATATCAGCAATTTCCTTATGTATGCATCACGCAAAAATTTTTTTGCGTGGTTTCGAAGTATGGCAACCGTTCTTTTGTTCGGTGCTGTGAAGAACAACACCTTCCTAGGGGTTCTCCATGCCCGTCGATCAGTTTCGAAAAATAAGTTTTAATAATGCCAATTTCACGTGCCAAGTTATAACCGTTACTGTAAACGTGATGTCGTACCAACCGGAATTTTAAAAAAATGTGAGTCTCTCAATTGTAAACTTTGAAATTCAGCATCGCTTTAATAAAAGATTTTTTCATGCCTTCGATTATTTATCCCTTGGTTATATGACTTAAACTTTAAAGCAGTAAAAGGATAATGGATGGTGCTTCTGAGGTTTAAGTGATCTAAGTTAAAAGACGTTAGGGAGAAAACTAAAATAATTCATTAACTTTATCGTTATATTCAGCTGCAATTATCAATAAAAGTATAGAACTAACTTGTTGCGTTATATGTCAGAAAGTTTCAATGAAAGTTCAGAATATAGAAAAGTATTTTAAATTGACATTATATCTGTCATACTTAATTAATCTTTACATGACATCCTGCTCTTTTGCGTTGACAAACTGCCAACTGCTGCTTCTGTGTACAAAGTTAACAATTTGTTTTGTTTAAGTATGGAAATTTCAACTGGGAATAACTCTTGTTTATGAAATGAAAACGCACTCCCTGGAACAAGGACTTTATTTACCTTACGTTTCGATTCATGCTGGAAAACATCATCACAGACATCATCAGGCATGGATTATTCATGCATAGGAACTTTCAATATTTCTATGATGCAGTTGCTATGATATTGTATACCAATGACATTTAACAGCTCTCCCCACTGATTTGATAATCAACCGGTGGCTGACATTCGAGTCATTAATTGCAGAAATGTCATTACCCATGTTCGATTTTGACATGATGATTGCTACGCCATCTAGCTCCCTGGCATTAACATTGGACAGAGTGCTTGTCTGCGCACCAAACTAATCTTAGCTCGTGGCTCACGCGATTGTCACCTGATATGCAAAAATGTTGGCTTTGTCGAGTCTGAACGTGTAACTAGGTCTCGTCGAAGGATATGGTATCATTTTGTTTTCGCACTGCTGTTGCGTATTCTGCCATTCGCATGAGAAGAAGTCTTTCAATTTCTGTGACGCAGTTGCTTTTCCTGAAACTGCGCCGGATCCGATAAAAGATTTATTTCGTTCCTTACCATGGCATTTGATTATTTGGTCGCATTTTCTGAAGTCTGAGGATTGCCAATGATCAATGTGGGACTCCAAGTCCAAGGGGTTCGAGAAGGCAGCTGACAGCCTTCAAGATGTTCTTTACGTGTGGAAGCGATCGTAATGATGCTCTAAGATCTCGAAATTCACTTTGTTTGTAGTTTGAACTGAAGAGTTTATTGTAAATTATTTCGACGTTCAATTGGTTCTGCATAAGTGACCGCGCCAGTCCTTTGTCTCTCCAGACCCATTATAATTCTAAACGCGTTCTGAATCATTCAGGCTTTTGTTTTCAAGAAACCTTAGTGTATAAATTTAACAACACATTCCTTCAAGTTTTTACAGTCAGCAGGCTAAGTAAACCAGATACGGGAACATATAAGGATGCCTCTAAAATACCTTTGGGATTTAAACCAACCTCGTTATGGTAAAACGTCCACTTTACTTATGTTTCGCCAAAATTAATTTGTAATGCACCTTGTTAGCTAGAATAAGTATGGAGTCTGCATTATTAGTGAAAAGAGCTGCAATGTGAATGGACTTAAAAGGCGTGGATAGTCACCAAACTGGAAGGCAAGGAAACTGGGCCTTAAGACTCAACAACCATTTATATATTAATCGCATATTTCCGTTTATCTTTTTTAAATGATTATTCACCTATAAACAAATGGTTGATTGTCAGCCTAAATTATATCTGCCAAAAACTGGCTCATTCTCTAAATAAACTTATCTGCGGCCCAGTTGTTAATGTACAGTGTTTTATGTATTTAAATCTGCATGACTGCAAGCCGTTCTCCTCAAATGCATGAATAAATGCATTTAATAACATTGGCGATGTTTAATGGGATAAAAAGATATAAATCGAAAACGGTACTGAAAACTATAAAAAAACGAACACCTATTTTTGATGCAAGATGCACTAAACCAGGAATAAATTTTATCCTTTAACTATACAGAGATTTGATAATTGATGGTAGATTAAGACAAATTAATTAAAAATGGCTGTTTAACGTATACTTACAACCACCTTGGAATCTTTGATAACAGCTACATATATAAACTTTCTATCCATTTAAACATATATCTGGGTTTTTATTTGTTGCCTTGTCGCTCTTTTTAGTCGCCGATCCATCCGCATTAAAATCTTTGCGTTTTGTATATATGCAATTATTTGATGGGTTAAATAATTTCATTTATCACAATTTTAATGACTTGTTTACCTACATTTGTAAACAACATGATAAGCAATAAATATTTTCAACGGTAGTCAATTATTTGCTTTGGCGGCCTTTAGAAATTGAGCCGCCATCTTTTCTGCTCTCTATTCGCATGTGAATCCTCTTATATGTTAGTCGATTGGCCTATTTCACCCATTATAAACTTGAATTGTAACACTATTTTGTTAATTCGAACATCAAAAAAGAGGTCATTAGCGCGCGACGCTGTCACTATTTTAAAGCAAGTCCAAATTGATCAATAGTTTGAGACACATTTAAGGACGATTCTTCACGGTGAATGAGGACCTTTTTGGCTGAAATTGTTAGAATTTTACTTTTAAAATAAAGTGGACCTCTCTTTCTCTCAAAAATCAAGCATCAAGTTTAAGTGGAATACATGTAGTTTATGAATTTTTGCGCCAAGAAACAGCACGTTTTTTTCAAATAATACCGATTATTAATACTAAGATTTTTTAAGTTTATTGTCAAGTTATATTACCTTAAATTGCCTCATGTTTTCTTAAATTAACAATTGATTGTCCACAAAAATCACAAATATAAGTAATTTTATTAATCGTACTTTTAAAAAGATCATATTTGGACGTTATTTGAAGCTATAGTAGGGCATTCTATGTTTGATTATGGTCAGGCTCTATTCCATTTTCAATGAAAGTAATAAATCAATTGATTTAACTTAAGCAATACATTGAGGAGAAAATATTTGTTTTAAAAAAATAATCACGTTTACATGAATTTTTTGCTCAGTGATTGTTAATGTAGATTAAATTTTGAGTATTATATGATAAAACTATGATAACACTAGATGAACCTTATGAAACCTGGCAGATGCAAGTCAGAGTTATAGTTTTCGACGTTTAGTTAAGCCTCTGTAACACGAAAGGAGCTTACCTTGGGACTACTTCTTCGATATATCTGTGCGTGACGAATTTGTGAAAGATGTTGTCAGTGGGTCAAAAAGACCATTTAACTGTTTATTAAAGGCTGACGTATTAACGTCAATATTACAGCAATACATTCACGAGAGTGATAAACTGTATATTCTATTTCAATCGGAGATACAATCTTTAGTAAATTCTCGCAAATGGGCCTCTTTAATCCATTCAAACATGTTTTTGCTCCATCTGTAAAAATAAGGGTGTCATTTATTACTTAAAATGCATGCTGAAGATTCAAATGTAGAAAAAGGACAGGTCTTTAAATTCTCTTTATACTTCGCCGATCAGCTAAAATGTACCAGTTCGGAAACCCATGGTGTGGAAAAGAAATGTCTGCTGAAGGCTACAGTTGCCCTTTATAGTCCTTACAGTGAATGATAAAATCTTTCTTGGCTTAAAAGATTCTGAATATTCACGTCACTTTTATTTTATCTCCTAGCAACAATGCAATGCAAAGGTGAATGTGCTCGTGAAATGGCCAACAAATGCTCAAGATAGTTCTAGGGTGATGATCTATTTTCCTTACGATCTATCATTACCTCAGGCAAACATACTACCAACGATAATTCTCGCGTATTCAATAATTTTACTATTCCTGCGATCTATTTCATATTTTTATAAGGTAATGTTGACTTGGCAGTTTCATATCTAAAAGAATGTAAAAAAGACTTTGGGTCAATTGATGAACCATATCATTCTCGGTTGCGTCGGGTAGTGACAGAAGAAGCCTGCAGGCAGGCTGTCTTAGTACCTTGGCTAAGTAGTAAATCTTAGGCCGGCTTGGAGATGCTTTAGAGTCAGGCAACAATTATCATGGGTTTTATTTAAATTATCGGATAGTTCTTGATTATTCGCAGGTACTTTATGGAACGGATATGGGGGTACGATTAAAGAACAAATGAGCGGTTACTTATTCTAATCATTTTATCGTTTCCAAGTGCTGAAAGTAGATACTGACCTAAATACGAAGAGAATTTGCCCCTAACATATTTCCTCGATCTTAATGCTAGATTTCTGTTAAAACAAAATTTATGGAGAATTAAAACCCAAAAGCGTACAATGTGTTAGACATTAGGCATTCAAATGTCAGTAAATTTGCTGCAGATAATGGATGACGGCTTTTGCATGCAATGATCAGAGGCAAAATAATTTCAGGGAAAATAAGCCTATGTTTGCTGAGGCTTAGTATTCATTCCTCATTACATGTTTGGTAAAGTTGAGATTTTCATGGAAAAGCTGAATAAAACTGGCACAAGCAGCTCTTGCGTATGTTAAAACCTGGAGACTTAAACATGACTCAAGTTAACCCGTCGCTTAAATGTTCATCTGCGTACTATTATTTCGTAAGGTGGATAAGGTGTATTGCAGATCTTTAGTTATTTCTCTTTATTCTTTTTAATCCCAAGGCTGATTTTTAATAATCAAAATTGCATGCACTTAGCTCTTTCCTTCGGTTTCATGGCTGCTTAGCAGCGGAAACGAAGCGAAGTATAAATACACGTGGTTGTGTTGAAATAGCTTTTAACGAGTTTTACTTAAATTGCATCGTCACTCAATCTAAAGTTCCATATAAGGCAAAATAACCTGACCATATTATTTTTCTTTATCTAAAATGCAATTGTCCAAGTGGTAAAACACATTACGGCTTCAGTGGGATTCAAACACATGACAACAAGGCAAAAGTTAACTACATCGAATGCTCTAAGAACCTCGTTACGAGGCCCTACCGAGAGCTATACGTCTAAACCTTATAATCATTTGGAGATAAGAAAATTAGATTGCTGCATCATTGATAGGCTACGGACCTACTCGAGCTTTTCCGTCTTGATGCGTACTTTTGAGCTCCACATACAGCTGCACAGTGATAAGTAGATCCATTGCTTAGGAAATTCTGCTTGGGTGGTCAACTTACTTAACCAAAATTAGTGAAGTGTGCATGTTGTAGAATGGTTGGCTGGCAACTTTGACCAAAGTTGATTAAATAAGTGCTTTCCAAAAAGGTTTTCTAGCTCGGGGTTAGATCGTCAGCTGAACGGAAGTCTTCTCATTGACCTTATAGTTTCCAATTTCACAAAGCCATTAAGTTTTGCATTATTTTGTCAAATTGCTTAATTCAATCTACAAAAACCCTCTAGTAATTTGTCAGTACTGTGATACTAGCCGCTCTGCGTCTATTGGGTGGGATTATAAATGAGTGCCAAGGCTCAGTGACGCAATTATGGACTCTAAGGTGATCTGTGCGTGCACAATTTCCACCGTTATGTTCTTTTCTTTCGGTTTCAATTGTGATGGGAATTTTATTGTGTTATTATTCTACCAATACTGAACATTCAGTAATGTCCGTAGCGCGTACATATAGGGTTTAACTATCAAAAAGCAGTTATAAATGCCTGATTATTAACAGACACCATGTAAATATACGTTATAAACGCAATATGATGTTTTTGCTATTTTCAAATAAATCCATGAAAATGGGCAAAACAAATATTGACAAACATAATACCTATAACATCCAGGAACCCATAGGGAATCAGAAGATTTTCAAACATTGTTCAAGGCACTTTTGAAGGTAACATAAAGTAGCGTTATTTCATTAAAAGAGAAGTGGGAAATCAGAGAGAGAGCCATACTTTATTTTGAAAGTAAAATTCCAAATGCTCTATTTCAAAGATAAAAGAGCAAGTAAGAAATCAAACTAAGTGTCGCACATTCAAGGCTTTTAAAATAAAGATTTATATAGGATGTTCACTTTTCATAATTTTTGTCCTATAATTGAACAAAGTCATATGAAGTGGCGAAATTGATAGGTTCACGTGTAATGTTTCATTCCGTTTATTCTGAACCGTTTACGGAACTTGAAGGTGAAATTTGCATTCTTTTTACAAAACTGTCCATAATTGAGATAAAATCAATAAAACGTTTCAATTTATAAACAGGTAATTTGGGTTAACAGAAGATCTTTTATACTCACATCCAGTAGTTTATAATTCAGTAGATTTCTTTCTCATGAAATGTCATCCTCGAAATTTTAGGTGTTAGTTAGACACACATTTCAAGTAGTTTCTTCTATTTTGTGCTAATTTGAGGCACAAAAAGCTGTTTACTAAGGAAGACTTCATTTTAGCTCTGTCAATTAAAGACATAGATGGACAAAATGGGGCCAAATCTGGTTTTTTTTTATTCCCAGGTATTTTCCTTCACTATTGCACCTTCTCGAACAAATCTTGTTGTTTGTGTTTGTTGTATTATAAACAACTATTAATATCAGTTAGGAAATTTTAATGATATCACTTCAGAGGACGAAAAAAGTGCTCTTGCGTTCAAGAAAATCAGATTAAACAAGATATGAGAAATTGCATTTTCTAAAAAACTGTATTTCTAAAAAAGGTAGTATTATTTTTTAAACCACAATATGTCCTCTTTTTTAAAACCGTCGCTTATGTACTCCTGTAAAATTTTGGGGGACGCAGTATGGGCTGATTTCGTATAACGGGTTCTTTCTCATGAAATCTCGTGGACTTCCTGAGGAAGGGAAGCTAGTGTACATTAAGTTATATTATGCAGGGATTTACAACACTTGGATGTTTTTTATTTCGTAAAAAATGATTCTGATAACTAAACGAAACACTGAGGTGCGTGAAGGTATCTGGAATTAACAGAGAAGAGAACCTCCTGATTCGTCGGTTTTTACTGTTCTAAACTAAACTATAAATCACACTGATTGTGTCATTCAGATGGTTGTTCAACGCTTTTAGTTTGGCATTCCTTGTTGTAATACAGTACCCTTTATTCATTCAAATTCTCAGAGTTCAAACATCTAAAGAATAAAAGGTACGATGTCACAATATTGCACTCGCGTAGTCTGGAATGCTTACAAATTCGGCGGATTAGCTTGGAAAATCATAGGTTGACAGCAATAGCGTGAAAATGACCAATAAGATGCATCCTTTAGCTGCCGTGTTTCCTGTTGCGTTGCCGTATCAGCATGCATGTCGACAAGCCAAGAGGGAGATAAAATTAAACTGTTGTATCTTTGCAACCACTAGAACAATTAAAAATGATTAGTAAATGAAGACTTTGTGAGGAGGTTCAGGCGGATATTTCACACATTCAATGAATATTGATGGGTTAGTTTCAACATTATTAAAGTTTTACTTGACGTGTGTTAGAAGACGTTCACTTGGACATTGATTTTTTACAAAAAATTGTGCATTTAGTCGAAGTTTGTAAGAGTATGCATTGCATGATTTTATAAAAATAAACTGAACGTAAAAAGCACCATGAAAATTGGTATTTAACAATTTAAATACATCTTGTCTTTGAAATATTACTCCACAAACTGGCAGCAACTTGCGAAATGTGATAGTGAATGGCAAAAACAAGTCGATGGCTTCATTAATTTGCTTGTACACTACCTACTCACATATAATCTCACACGCCTGTAATTTTTGCAAACGCTTACTGGCCTAGAATGCTTTTTTTAGGCATTTATAATAAAGAAAAGGATTTCAGCATTTATATTTATATTCTGAGGCCTTGCACCACCATGGTTGCACGGATGTCAGAAATAACTTAAAGGTTGACCAAATTTACACGCCTTCCATAAATTTATGATCAAACGTTCCTTATTAAAATGTGTCCGAATAAAATGACAGGTCGTAGTACAGCAATGCAATAAAAGTTATTAGCCAACCCTTAACGTCCTGCTCAAAGGCAGTTTCTTAATGTAATGCTTTAAAAACGCCAAGGACCGTTCTTATTTAATGCTAAATCTATCTTTATGTGTGATCGAAATTGCGGACTTTTGCACACTGTTCACTAGTTTTAAATTTGCATTTAAGATAATAAAACAATCGAGTTGAAAACAGTTATTTTTGGCAGTTAATTTCAGCAGTTATGCAGTTTAAAATGAATCTGCAAACAATGATGCCATAAAGGCAGTTACCTGAACATATTTGTTACGGATATTTATTTATATAATGAATTTCTCATGTAGATTAGTTTTTCATTACAATTTTTAAGAAATGTAGATTTAATTGCGTAATAAGCATAAGGTCAGGTTTTTCACACATATATGTAACGCAAGAGAACAGCATAAGTGTGATAATGACTGAAATCTTCATGTGATCAGATCACACGGCGATCTATCCAAATTAACGAACGAAAATGATATATCGAAATTAACCTTTGGTACGTAGGCTTTGAAATAACCCAGAAGTTAATGTTGTTCATAAAAGACAGTAAATATAATAGCAGACCTGGGTGCAAATTGCAGGATAAATCATAGGCGTTTATGGGTTATACGTTAATTAAAAGCGAGCGTCAAAATCTCTTCCGAATCACAGGTATTCAAAGGTTATTCGACTACGAATGGTTTCTGGCTGGATGCTATCAAAAAGTAAGATCAGAATACCTTGAGAGAGAACTTTAAATATGAAGGCAAGCTTTATTGCGCTAAAGCACGTCCAGAAGGGAAGCTGCAGGATAGTGTATTGAAACGTGAAAATATAAGTGCGTCTGGGTAAAACCTAAATAGTTTGTATTAACAATCATCTTGCAAACCATTATCGGTGAAAAAGTTAACAACGTTTCTATTTATTTTTCAAAAGGTATATTTTTATATCAGATGTATGTATGTTAACAAAACATTCTCTTTACCTATTTTATCAATAAAGAGTTAAAATAGAAAAATATTTGGTGGCTAAATGCTCGAAGCATCGGCGAAACACGTTTCTGGGCTTTTAGCTAGTACCTATGTCTGGAGTATGGTAAAACATCTTTGCTCTAAAATCTGCTAACAAAATCTCTTGAAGCATTTACGGTTGGCAATCATTAAAGGGTTTCAATTTTTCCCAGCTGTCTATTTTGCATATGCAAAAAAGGTTAAATTGGAAGTGGCGGTACGAGTTGCATAAACAGGACGATACCTTCAAGCATGGTAAACCTTGTCTGTTTTCTAATATCCTATGAGTAGACATTTCAATATATCACCTACCACTCAAATAGCTATTATAATATTCACTTGTTGATTTACTCAATTTCATTATTATTAAGTTTATTGAAGAAAAATTTGATGTCCTCGGTCGTTAATATGAAAAAGAATAAATGGTTGGACGTTGGTTTAGATCACAAATATCGTTTACGAAAACTGGAAATAAAAATGAAAATAACAAAAATAATCAGAAGTAATTTTTTGTTTAAAACTAACCGAAACTTTCAGCTTTCGCTTTTCTTAACAATAGGCTACTGAAAACTGAAGTGTACAAAACGCAGATGAGTTGACTGTATTATACAAATAAAAACATCTGTATTTTAAAAATTACGCATGGATATTAAGCTGAATTGGCACCTAAATATAAAAAAACTTTGAAATATCAATTCTTATATGAGTGAAGGTAAGAGTTTAATGAAGCTGTTTAAAATTAATACACGCAAGTGAACAAAAGGCGTAGTTATTTGAAGTTATACGCAGCAACTTCGTTGGAGAAACCACGGAATTTCACTTGATGCCAAAGGTTGAATTTGCAGCAGCACTGAAAATGAGTGACACGAGTGCCAATTTCATGGTTCACTCGAGGGGACACAGCCAGATTTGAGTTTGACAGGGCCGACATTTTCGCAATATGTGACAAAGGCATGGGCCGTGAGCTGCATCCTTTATGTTTCTTCCACCCACGGTCGATTAACAAGCGCAGTTTCCTTCCATTTCCATATCCAATATTATGCATTTAATAAGATGAAATAAGTATTCACACAAGAAACTCTTGAGCGATGAAAAGTTACATCACCAGCAAGCAAGATTTTGGAGTACTTTTCAAATTTATAAGGAAAAAGGTTGGTGCAGGTTCTGTTATTACCATCTTGGATGTGTTGATGGAGCTGCTTATTATAGTAGGAATTTGCTGGCATGGCAGATACGTTTTGTACATACGGACCTATCTGAGTCTCTATCACCCTTATCTATGATTGTATCTCCTGATGGGTTCAAGTTAGAAGGTGAAAAATAATGTCAATAAGCGTCTTCCACTGGACATTAAAAACATAAAAAAGTATCCTCCGCATTTAATTTAATATCCTTACTTTTTAACAGAAGATGCTATTCAGTATAGCAGTGGCCCATTTTCAACAATATCAAGTAAGTTAAAATCGATTTAAGCATGAAACAATAAAAACTAACACTTCATCAGTGAGATCTGATAAGTTGAAACCAAGAAAAGCGAATTTTAGAATTATATATTCAGGAATATTTTAACTCAGTTGGACTTAAAGATTTGTAAAATAGCTGAAAAATACTGGGATTTAATAACTATAGAAGTAACCTTTACAATGTTAATAAAATAGCAAGACTTTACACAAAACTGCATTGTCATGGATTGAAAATGGAATGGAATTCAAAGGACAAAAGTCAAGGCCGGAAATGTGACAAATCATTATAGTATTTGAAAATATTACTGAAACGTTAAAGTTACCACAGCTTTATATACTACCAGAACAAGAGGCGTCTTTATTAAAAAAAAACAAACGGTGATTTGCAAAGAAAGGTCTTTCCTTAAATAAACCTAGTAAGAGAATGCGCAAGGGACTTGCAACAGGTTTTTTCGTTTTATATGATTAAATTCTTTCTACGTCGTTTAACATTAGTGGCTTGACTATGTGTACTATAACATAATTGATTAAAACCATATCACGTGTCCGGAAACATAACTGAGCATGTGTTTTCCTATAAAACAGTGGTATTGTTCAAAGTAGGAAACGCTTAATTTTCATTTGATAAAAAAAGAAATGCAAAAAATAAACGCTTTTGAAAATGAACTTTTTAAATTGTGCGAACAGAGTTACGTAGCTAACTTCGGCCACAGCCACAAAACATGTTAAGTGTTTATCTTAATTTTACCCATATCACTGTTAGAGCCAAGATTATTTTCACTATCTTTAGCGTTCTTTCAATATCTCGCCAATAAAAATTATTCATTAGAGAAATCGCGTAGGATAAAATTTACCAATAATAAAACAAGTCCAGATTTTAAAATGGAAAATGGAGAAAACGATATTTCTTCAGATTAAAGCAGGATCGCATAAGCTGACCATAGACATATGTATGTATATTTATGTCTAAGGATCGCCTGTTGGTAAATACTAACTTCTTACAGTTTTTGTGAGATGCACTTAAGCAACCAGAGGATTCCAGACAATTAAAAATTAAAATATCTTTCGTTTTCGTAAAAAAAACCAAAACCCCAGATTATAATGCTCACTTGTTATATTTCGGAATACAGATATATAAAACCAATGAGAGGATACTGGAAAGCCCTCACACGCATTTATACTTGACTTTTTGGTTATTTTACGTGCAATGAACGCAATAAGCCGGCGCATTTATCTCAAAACCATTTGTTATCACTAAATACGCACGGCCTATTCGCGCCATAACGACTGAAATATTTTTTTATGAGTAATGCCATCGGTTTAATCAAAACCGTTAAAGAAGTTTATTCGACCAAGTTGCGAAAGCATGAATTGGGGTTTCTTTAAAAATATTAATTTATACAGAAATAATCCTGGGTGCAGTAGGGTATGCGAATACCTTTGGCAATACGTTCGCGTCCAGTAAAGATTTGCATTCGGTACTCTAAAAATACAAGGTTTTGTGTGTTCACCAAAATAAACGATGTTTATCTCATTAAACAGGAATTCATTATTTGATACAAATTACTCCTTCACCAGACTAGAGACTGTTGATAAACACGTTTCTTTTATGGTGAATAATAAAATAGAAAAGTTTCTCTTTATTGACTTTTGATGACTTTCAAACTTATTAATGTGTTTTCTTAGCCCAAAAGACGTCAAAACTGACTGTACTTTAAACCCCGCGCGCGCAATATACAAATTTGTTTTAAAAAGTCACGTTTCCGGAGATGTCAGTTTCAGAACCAATTCCTTAGTTCATATATTATTGAGGTGATATAAATAACTGCTCTCCTTATATATATATATATATATATATATATATATGTGTATTTTTAAGTACTTTCTTTTGTAAGTTCTGTAGGTTTTGTATCTGCGGTAAAATAGTAAAATATTTGTTCATTTGTGAAAAGTGCAATTAATATTTGCACATTCGCTGCATACTGAAACTTTCAGATATATTCAAATACAGCAGATCCTCTCTGTTTTTGATTGTAGATGGGAACATATTGGCTTAGCGTTTAGCTGCTCAGTTAATTAAAGTTATATGAGGGTTATAACATGCTAAATTGAACTATACAGTTCAACAAACTCACGCATTCTTTAATTCGACAATTTAAATTTTAAGCACTACATGATCTATGCTGTATTCATATATGTATGTAATATGAATGTATGTAAAATGTAATATTTAAAGTTGTCCTATGTATTTAAAATTTAATATTTAAAGAAGTCCTATGTTATGCAATAATTCTTGGTCTGTTCAACTCTTGAAAAGTTTATAATTTAACATTTGATTTCTTGTTCTCATGTTACATTTCATTATTTTCCTGTACCCAGATTTTCTACGAATACACTTATAGTTTATAATTCGACTTGACATTGAAGTATTAACAGCTCAAGTAAATTGGATTATCAGGTTTACAAAAAATAAACCTCTCTCACATCGTTTTTTATTCAAATTCAAGTTGTTTGCTAGTTGAAATTTAAATATACTGTCATTTGTTTCATATTCAAGTATCACCAGTATTATTGAGCTTCAGAAATAGCTTGTTTTTACGGGTGAAGCGATTTCAGGCAATAATTAGTCAGCAATATTACGCTGACTGTTGTCGTCTTTACTAAAATCGAACGAAACCCACAAATCAAGTTTTGAGATCTTGCCGTTCAATTGCAGTACTCGCGTTTTTCTGGGATCGTTGAATCTCATTTCGCTGGACCTGCAGGAATTAAAGCACTGAAGTGTTCTGACCTCAAAGCCTGACTTCTGTGCGTAGCGCAAAGAGTTCGCTGTAACTAAAGCGCCTTCATAGAAACTGACAAACTATTGCTGAGCTGTTCTTTGATTTATAGATAATTCTCCGTAAATAGCAGATGTCTTTTTTGTGGCTTTGATTTCGCTATAATACTCAAATAAAAGCAGGTGCAGACATGTTGATTACTCGTCGACGCGACATTCCGTTTCCTTTTGACTGTACAAAATCGAAGCGGAATAAGAATTAACAATTCAAAGTAAATTTGACAACAGCTTAGCTAGAGTTATCTAAAAAATAATATCAATACACGCAACATAATTTAAAATGCTACAATTTTGATTAAAAAAGCCCATGAACTTGTGCGTCAAGCAAATATTTTTAGTAAAGAAATGATAATATCAATAAAACCTGAAAAAACCTTTTGAGAGTTCCATATCATTATATATTTATTTTAAATGGGCTATCTTTTGATATATGCACTATCTATTGATCATGTTTTAAAATAGAAATTAAAAGAAAATGTATCTTTTATATAACCATAAGAAGGTAATTCATTACCTATGTTTTTTTAAATATAGTTTCAAATTCAATATCTGACAATTTGTTATAACAAATGTATTCATGAGATGGGATTCTATTTACAACCCGTCCTTCTTACACAATATTTTAAATATGGCTTCATAGGATCTAATTAAATTTTCAACCTTTGCTGTTATCAATTAACTAATTTTCATGCCATCATGGAACAAATTTACATTTTTAAGAATGGACTTCGACAACCGGGTGATTCTAAACGTGGGTGGAATTCGACATGAAACCTACAAAGCAACACTAAAGAAGATACCTGCTACACGCCTGTCCCGTCTAACTGAGGCCCTAGCCAACTACGATCCAATTCTTAATGAATACTTCTTTGATAGACATCCCGGCGTCTTTGCTCAAATACTCAATTACTACCGGACAGGAAAATTGCATTATCCTACAGATGTTTGCGGTCCACTTTTTGAGGAAGAACTGGAGTTTTGGGGCTTAGACTCAAATCAGGTAAATAAAAATATAGTAACAATATGATAAATATCTGGTCTTTATGCCACATGTGACCTACAATAAGGATGGAAACAGATAAGGACGTAGCAATAGCTCAAATCTGCCTTTTTCCCGTAGCATTAAAACACAGACTCGGTTACCATAAATTCGGATCAAAACTATGGTTAGAACAGTTGCGCTATGGTGAGCAAACTAATTTTGTACTATGTAATTTCCAATTCTGTTTTGCACAATTCATATTTTTATTGAAACTTTTATTACTTGACTGCCTAGCTTTAAAATCGATTAGTATGAAATTTAAACTATAACAGGGCTCTGAACAGTTAGTAAACACAGATTTGCTCAAGAAATAGCATTTGTCCGTTTACTAGGCTTGATCAATGGTATTGATTTTTTTAGAGAAGAGGTAGCAAAAGTTAACATTGAACTTTAAAGGGCATTCATAATAATTATATGAAAAATAATTACTCAATAGCTAATTTCACCATTTTTATAATCTGTGATATTGCATTTACTGGTTTATCTAAAGTAACTAATTGTTGTCCCTCGTGTTAAATAACAGTAGAAAACGTCTAGTAAAACAAGGGTGTGTGGACCATGTGATTAGGAACTGTCTCGCCCGCTCAAAATAGATGGGCTTACGGTACACCTCAGGAAGGAGAGATATTCCCGTGTGTTAACGCAAACCCTAACACAAAACTAAACTGCAACTTTCTCTTAACCCATATCTCAACACTAAGCTGACACTCCACAGTTAACAGGATGAAAAATGTTACCCTTAGTCTAATCATGACCTTAGCCCCAACGCTGAACTTGACTTCAAAGTTAGCCTTCTCCTTAACTTAACCCCAACCATTACCTTAATCCTTAGCGCGATTTCCTTGGAATCTGGCGCTAGAACACATGTATTGTGGGTGATTCCTATTCTCGTGTCCTGTTTAGGTGGCCATACAAGGTATCGTTACCAGCCAATTCTAATCTCAAATCTCATTGTTTGCAATGTTGATCTACGATTAGCACCTGATTTCTGGAAAATTATTACGGATCTTTTTGCTAGTAAATTGCTTACAATTGAAAAAAAGGTAAAATAATCTCTTAATAAAATATGTATAGGTTTGCGTCCAGTACGTACTAGTAAGGTTATGTGCCTTATTATGGGTAATAAGGGTTCAAAGGACTATATTTTAAGCTAACATCTATCTGTATGTATTATCATATATGACCGGTCAATTTTTATCTCTTTGGTTTTCTCAAATGCCTATTGTATATTTCATCAAGAGTTATTATCGGCAGGAACTGTTTTGGAAACATTTTGACAATGTAGAGTCAAAGCCGTGGTTGTGCTCAGAGCACTGCAGTTATCAGGTCAAACCTTAGGTTGCAGGAAATGACAAACGACATCGGAATGAGGAATCTATTGTGCAGATAAAATTATGTTGCTGGATCAGACATAAGAGCTGGCGTTGATTGCCTCCAGTCGGGCTGGAGATAGAATGAAACAGTGGTGACCGAGGCTTTAATAGGCCTACAGAGCACGTTACGTGTTGTCCAATGAGTGTTGTATTATTCGAGTTTGGTTGTGTCTAGTGGCCCATACTGCGTGGGCCAATGGGTGGTGTTCAAGTGGTGTCTGGTTACCCACGACTATATGGACGCATGTGCGTGTTCGAGTGTAATTCCGTCAAGTGGCTGCAAGTCAGGGAGTCTGAAACCGCTCGCTGTGAAGTTGCGCTACCTTGAGGCAGTAAACCTCGAACAAGGACGTCGGACGTAAACAGCATTGCTGGGTGTCAGCTTCAATTAAGCTAAATGCGAATTTCGGATTCATACAATAAAGAACAGAAACCGCTAATGTACAGCAAAGGGGGGATTACGGTTACCAGTTTCTGAGTATTTGGCTAGTTTTCAAAATTTACAACGACCAGATTTTGTTTATCGATTATTTTAAAATTATCTGAAGTTGTTATTGACCGAAAGTATTATATGTTAGATGCTGGAAGCCGCTATTGGCTAATCAATAGTCGACGAGCACGAATACGTTCCGGAGGACATCAGGAAGACTGTGAGGGAAATTTACCAATGGCATGTCAGCTTAACTGGCATAACCCAAAATCCAGAATAGATCCAACTTAAATCAGCGGCATATGCAATTCCTTTTCGGTGAGAAAAAAAATGGTAAAAAATTGACATTCTGACACGGCGTTTGCTTGTAACAGATTTTTCTTGAAGTGTTTGGGTCAAAATAGAAAAAAATGAGAAACAATGAAGATCACTGTTTTGCTAATACGGTGATCCAGGTGATCCAGCCCACTTAATGATTGCTTGTTGCTTTGGATCAGTGATGTATTAATATGCACATAATTCAACATTGAAAACCTAAATGTGTCGTATTTCTACTTTGAAAGCGCAGCTGTATGTCTTACTGTGTTCACTACATTAAAAGTATAATGACCCTGAATCTATATCAATTTTAATTTTACTCTCAACCTAGCGTGTAAGCTGTAAGCCTTTAAATACTGCATAATTGACAAAACATCATGCAAAATATTTATAGGCAGTTTGAAATCTCCCTAAGTCAGTCCCTTAATTACTCAATAGATTTATATTTTACTTTTCTCTCATAATCACTATCCAAGCTCTTCGTAGATCATAATTTTCGTCAGAATTATACACACAATTACTGGATAAAGAAATGGCAAAAAAAATGTACTTTATGTATTGAACATTTAGATTTGCTTTGGGTTGAGTGTTGACACAAGTAAAGCCGGCATGATAATGCGTGTGACTTTAAGGAGAGCTTTAATAATAGGAAATAAAAAACAGGTCAACGCCCTCCAAAAATGGAAAAGTAAATGAAACCTTAAGACCAATATGATTTGTAGTTTATGAATTGCAATATAAGACTTTTCGTTGCAAAATACTGACTCGATTCTGGACGAAGTAAAATCTGTTAAAGAAAAAATTGAATCAGTCTGTCGATTCGGATTACTAGGCTCACTCATCGTCACAGCTAAGATAATGGTTATGAAAACACGAGGATTGTCCCAGTTGCAGGACACAGTTAACATACAACCACATACTCATCATTATTAGCAGCTCTTCCTTACCCGGCAATGGCCCTACTGATAAAGACAGAAAGAAAACAACCAGCTGACCTCTTTAATGTCCTTGTTAGTCACACACATTGTGGCAGTTTAAAAGCTGAAATAATCCACTAAACCGTCAACACGACGATTGCAACTATACAATCAGTATCCAATGGTTTTTAAACTTTGAACGTTATCGACTCGTATGTGAGCGATAAGGTGGCCAGTGTACGAGAACGACAATCTGTAAAAGCGTTAGAAGTTGTCAAGTATGAGAGGTTTTTAAACTTATGAAATGCTTTCCGAGAAGCTAAAATTTGATTTTGCTTAGAAACCTTTCTCTGATTAGGGTTGACTTAGTAAATACCATGCGACATATTCCTAAGATATTCCATTTATAGTGGGATGCCAACTATCGACTGAACTTTTTTTCAGCTACCGAAATAAAACTTTATCTTCTATAAAGTTAATTGATGCCTTACGTTATCCCTTCGCTTTTCGATTCCCATAAAAATTCAAAATATTTTGTAAAGAACAGCCAAAATATTTTATTACACTCATTTGGAAGGAGATTGTACTTTCTTCAAATTGAGTTCATGAAGAAAGCTTAACTTTCAATTTTTAAAAGGTTTCCGTTTATGAGATTTTATAACCGTGAAATGCTCATTTATATGGCATCACATCTGTAACTTTGTCAATGCCTCTTATAAAGTCTACAAAATGGTCCACATCTACAATTAAATGTCTTCAGTCTTCGTAATAATGAAAATAAATATATTATTTTCCTTGCGTGAAAAATATATAATGTTTGTAATTTGGAAACTCTGACCGCAAAATTAGTAGCGAGTCAAATTTAAAGTTCTTTGGGAATAGGCAAACATTTTCAAACTGAAAATAAACCTTTAATTATAACATTTTAAAAAGACATAATGAGAATGAATCATATTACTTGAATAGAAATTTATTAATTATATTGTTTTTTTTAAGTTGAGGATTATGAAATGAAATCAAAAATGCTTCCCTTTGCAACTGAAATACTTTAAGATAATGCTGCATGGCAATTAGAAGATACACCCCTATATAGTAATCTGTTTCGAATTAAAACCATATTTCAGAATGTTGGCTAAAATGTCATGGGAAAGCATGTTTGATGTACATTAGTTTACCCGATTCTAACGCAAACATCCCTATTTTATATTTTTGAACCCACAGCTCAATTATCCGAGTTGGCCCCGTGTTGCTCCAGCCTATCTCTCGGATGGTTTAATTTACAGCAAATCTAGCATCACGAAGAACGTACAAAGTGAAAATATATTGAATAAAGGCTTATTTCGTTCTTATAGAAGTGACGATTCCGCGTAATACAGAGTTGGGCAAATTGGTAAAAAAAATTCAAAATAAGTCCATTAATAGGATAATTGAGGGTAAACATATGATGTTGTAAGGGCATATTTTAAATTCTGTAATTTTCAGGAAAAATAATTTGATTTTCATTTTTAATTAAATATTCTTCATTGGTTATAAATATCTGAGGTATTACCAAGCGTTTCGTCACTGGTTGGTTTTTCACAAAAACTCCAGTACTATTGCGACGTCTCCAATCACTCTTTTAAACAACATTTTTGACTCAAATGATTTATGGCTTTATCCACTAATTCTCCTAACACAGGTAGAACCCTGTTGCTGGATGACTTATACACGTCATAGGGAGACACAAGACACCCTGCAAACTCTGGAACGCTTAGACATAGACACAGACAAGAAAACAGAAGAAGAACTTTACGAAAAATTCCACCTTGAGGACGCTTATCGCAGCGGAACATTGACAAAGTGGCAGAAGTGGAAGCCAAAGTTATGGGCTCTAATAAATGAACCATATTCATCGTTTTGGGCTAAGGCAAGTATAACTGCATGTTGATCGTAAATCTTGATTTGATTTGATGTAAAATAAGGGTTTGTTGATCAAACTGTAAACGTTTCGCGAAGTCTCGACATCTGATTTTAAAATAATGTATTTAATATAAGGCCATCATTAACGTTATTTTTTATCAAGAAAGATTATTTTTGACGTTCAGTTACAGTAAGATCTACGTTTAAATGAACACCCTCAAAGAAGCCAATTTGTTAGATAATCACGTCCAATTATATTTTCTTTAATTTTTCAATTTGGACAGATTTACTTTAATTATTTATTGAAAGGTATAGTAAGCTATGCAAGCAGACGTTAGTCAGGAATACCACTTTCCAGGTAACTTTAAGGTGGCTCACAGTGAGGCATCATATTTAGTCCAGTACCAGTAGGAAAATTTTATGCTAATACTATTTACTTCTAATCACTTTCACTTGCACAAAAATCGATGTCTTACACGTTAAATCATAGATTATGTGTGGCAAATTGTAAGTAAAGGAACGCATGACCTCAGAATGCAATTCAAGGACTGCACTGACTGCACAGACATGTTCAATAATTATTAAGGATAAGCATAAAACCTTGGCTTCTGTACGAATGCAGCATATGCAAATAATCTATATTTCTGCTAAGTAAATTTTGGAAGTCTGAAAATGCTTTCAAGCACATACACAGCACGAAGCTGCTGATGCAAAAATATTAGTATGCTGTGTAATCTGTAGACAATTGCCTTAAAATATAGAGCGTTTAGTTCAATTGTTACGAAATAATTTAGTAGAAATTGCATAATCTTTATGTTTTTTCGTTAACGCAATTGATAACATTTAAAATGGGCAATATGTAAACCGGTGATAAATGCTTTTACCGCATTTTCACTTATACTCCAATTCCTAAGAAGACTAAGTCGCTTATATTGATGAAACGCTAACTGCATTTAAAGATAAAATTCCCATTGCACTACTGTGAAAGTAGTCATTAGACTGGCTAACGATTTTTAAGTGTTAATAAGATATTAAGATTCCGGCGTTTATTGCGTCTTCCTTCCGTCCTAATCCATCAGGCCTTGTTGCAAAAAGGTCTTTAGCATGGTTCTTTGTTTGCTCAAGATTTTCAAAGGTTTTTGAAATTTATTTTGTCTTTCTTGACTGCTTCATGTAAAATATCATATGTTCTACACGTTAGGTAGGAAATATCAATTTACGTTTAACTTAATTCTCCTTTAGAGTGTGATCTGATATGTCTTATTTGTAGTAAATGGTAAAATGACAGCATAATGTTTAACGTAACTAAGGTTTTTTTTTTATGATTACTTATGTCCCATTCAGGGTACATAAAGCGATGTTAGTCTCATTTATTATTGAATGAATACTATGCGTCCTGCTGTTTTAGGAGAAAACCATTGGTCAAATATCTGGTGATTAAGTAGAAACAATTGCTGCATAATCAGAAATCTGTATGTTTGTTTAACCGCTAGACGTTCCTTATTTATCTGCAGAATCTAAAGAAAAACTACTTCATGTAATTGAGTGGCTTAATTAACAATTTGTTTAAAGTTGTATCGTTAAATCAAGAAGGACTACATGGAGCTGTGAAAATCACGACAAAATTACAATTTGCGCATTCATATTTTCAAGCCTCGCTGATGCACGTGAACGTAAATAACGCAACTGAAGCTCCAAGTCTATAAAAATTAATCGTCTTAACACAATTTCAGCCCAATATCAGCCCAATTTTAGCCCATATCCTAGTCCGTTTTGTCCGAGCTTTGAAAACATTGCAAGTTAATTCATATGGAAGTAAAACAATAAGCAAAGCCTATAGCTACCTACGAATGTTAATGTATACATCTGTTTCACAATAAACACACAAAATGCAGTCCTTTGTTAATATAAATCTATTTGTTTGCTGAGTCATTGTTTATTAAATATGCCCGTGAAAATAAATACATATCGGTGCAGTTTTAGGTGGTAATGTTCTGGTCCACTTAGATACTCATTCAAGTAAAAAGCTTCAATATAGGTTTGATACGTTTGTGGTATTTCAGATCATTTTTAAATTTTTAACTATCACAATTTGTAAGTGAATGCTTCCAACTTAAAAATGCTCAGCGGTCGATAGGATTTTCTATATATTAATTTGGTGCATGACACATATTCGAAGTATTGCAATAAACAGAATCAAATTTGGTTATAAAATACTACACAGCTATATTAGTTAATAAAACTGGAAATAAAAACCGAAAATAAAGTATTTTCTATGCCTCAATTTGCATGGTTTTGCCTGTATCGGGTCATAGCGACATGGAAGATTTTTTTAAGTCTAGCAACGTTAGCTCTGAATAATGGCAGCTTACTTACATATTTAAATGTAGGAATACATAATATTATTTATCAGTGAATAGACGACTGATTGTGACTCTTCCTTATTACAGCAAACAAATCACCCATTAATCTTCGTTAACTTTTCTTAATCTAGTTGGACCGTGTATAATGCAATGTGCTACCTATTATTTAGGTTAGTTATCATGTTTTCTGTTGACTGAGAGTGACCTGAGCGATACTTGTGTTGTATTTTCCTCCGTATCATTTGAAAAGCATTACCCAGTTATTCTTATTTAATTTATTAAATATGTAAACAATATTGTATTTGCTTTTCATTTTAGCTGGTGGCCTTTGTTTCTGTATTTTTTATTATCCTCTCAATCGTCTCGTTCTGCCTCAAGACTGCCCCATCTATGCGCATTCCCGAGATAATTAATACGACTATCCAGCTAACTTCGGACTACCAGCAGCGGCCATATTACTGCCAGTCCCCTAATGAACATACTCAAGATGGTCCAACCGCATCGAAATCTGAGAATATTGTAACTCCACATCGGGTGGTGCGTGCCAATGAATTGCGTTTAGTGCCACACGGTCGTATCCGACGTGCAGAGCATCGGAAAAAGTCACAGCAAGACTCCTGGACTCTGGAGCGAAGCGTCGTGAAAGCACATTATATGTTTGACTACATTGAGATTATCTGCAACATATGGTTCACCTTTGAGATCAGCCTCCGCTTCTTGGTCGCCCATTCAAAAATCGATTTCTTTAGATCTCCGGTGAATGTGATTGATCTCCTTGCCCTACTTTCATTCTACTTGGATCAACTTCTTACAAAAGCATTATTGGTCAGTGCTGACTATGAAGTCCTAGAGTTCTTCTCCATTATCCGGATCATGCGATTGTTTAAGCTGACTCGGCACTACTCGGGTCTCAAAATCCTTATTCACACATTTCGCGCAAGTTTGAAGGAATTGCTCCTGTTGGTATTTTTTCTTGGAGTCTTCATCATCATCTTCGCGGCTCTTATGTATTACGCCGAACGCTTTCAAAATAACCCCCGAAATGATTTTAATTCAATACCAGTTGGATTGTGGTGGGCTATCGTAACTATGACAACCGTCGGTTATGGCGACATGGTACCAAAAACATACTTGGGTGAGTTTACCTATCCTTGAGTTGTTTTTTTTGTATTTTTACAATAGTGTGGAAGTATGAGTAAATTATCTTAAATATTACTTTCTTAAACCTAATAGTATGAAATATAATTTAAATTACGTTCCGGAGATATGACAAGCAGAATGAACGTTGTCAACTATGTTTGTGATATGTGATGTTCAAGCCCAATGTGACAGGACTACAGTTAATAAGCGTTAAATTTATTTCTGAATGAAGGATAGTAAAAAAGCGTGTATGTCTTTGTTCATTTAATCACTGAGAACTTTAAATGCTTAACAAACTGTTTTTTGCTGATAGAAGCGAAAAGTCGAATTCCGGGGAGCAGTTTCGAAGTAAATGAGGATGTGATTGCTGGTACATGGCGAGTATTGGTCTGACCTTTCGAATTCTCTCTTGAATCCATCATCAGAGAGGGATGCAGAACGAGGTAATGTGTGACACAAGATGCGCAGTATTTAAAAGGGCATAATGACCAGGCAACTAAACGCCCACTATCTTTGGTGGTCCTTGTGTTCAGTGCTGGTTGTAGTTGTTGATCGCTTTTCAGTCCACACCCGAGTAGTTAATGGCCGTGATATAATCGCATTGTCAATTCTTGGTGTGATTATTTATCAGCCATTTGGCTTGCTGTCACCGGGACTGCTGTTCACCCGCATCCTTCCCATGTAACAAAACAAGTGGTTCCACGTTCAGGGTTGCAAGTTTTCCTGGGAATAATTGCTGGCCACACGGGGAGGATGCTGACCAGACGTCCTGGTGATAGCAAGCCAAATAGCCAGCTTATCGACATGCCAAGAATATTCAACGGAGATGAAATCATGGTAATTAACTGCTATGGTGTGGACCAAAAAGTGATCATCATGTACAAGACTCCCAGCGATGAACACGATGACCACCAAAGATAGAGGCTATGTGGTTGCCTTTATATTGAAAGTAGACGTGCGCTGCATCCAAGCACTCTCCCCTGCCCCCATCTGGGTCCAGCGTCATGACCAAAGTAAAAAAGATCGAAGGCAATAGACGGCTGGCGTCGCTGGCATCGCCCCTGAACGTTTCGCAAGACATGGCTTGGAAACAATGAAATGGGGGTGCCATAAGGTCGGCGTAAGTAGAAGCCATTAAAGCCTGACTCTTAGTCAGCCACTGAGAGCATAAACACGCTGCGCTAACCACGTGCTCCGAGTTCTCCCGTCAAGTGTCAACCTTCCAAGAAAGGGCTTTTAGCACACCGTTATAGCTTCAAGCGCTTCAGATTTATTTAGTTATGAAAATGTGGCGAGTCGTTTAACTCACTTTCTATTCCTTTCTTCAGGCCCTTGCAACCGTCCGAGCTGGTTAGTAGACTGGTGAGGGATAATGTGATCCAAATTTATTTAAACACACTTCTTACTGAGTGGCTTCGTAGCGCAGAAGGTAAGAGCGTTGGTTGTACTCAAGCCTCGCCGGTTATGTTAGTGGTTCGACGCATACCGATGACACCACGTTTTAAATAAGTGGGTTGAATTAGTTATTCGAATTTGCCAAACCATCAAGTCAGCTGACATAATCACTCAATAATAAGCAGTGCGTGCATTGCTTACTCAGAAAATGTAAAGTATGACACCCACATCTTGGATGTGTTCTTTGTTGTGTTTCGAAAGTAGCTGCTTGTTAATTTATCGACTTCTAACGTGCTGAGGCTTCGATAGGCCAATGTTAGGCGATGGATAATGCTCCATCCTCCAGCTTAACGAGAAAACTCCTTTCGACTTATACAGCAATATGCCTTACTTGTTTAGTGCTATGGTAGGCAGTTTGTGACCTTAGAGATGAAAGATCACGAAATTTGCAAAAAAAACCTTTGTAACGCACAGGCCGCCCACCGCGCATTCAAAAAAGCAATTCTGCTTTAGGAAAACGATAGTTTTTCATAAAAGAAAGCTTTAATTTCAAGTTATTATGCATAAACTGAGAAATAATTAATGGGAAGGATAACCATCAAATCAAAAATGACGTTATGAGAGGTAAATTACTTGAGGCGTAGCATAACTGAGAGCAGTGAAGTCAAGTACGAGGAGCGAAAAATGAAAACTCATAATAAATACATTATAAAGGTACCTTGTTGCTTGTCTTTTTGCGTGTAAAACTGATGCAATTCAGGTTGACGTAATAACAACCATGTTGTCTATGGTGAAGTGCTCAATGACATTATTGGGCATAAAAGCCATTTTTTCCTTGCTGTATTTTCTTTCAATTAATCCGAAGAGATTTGCTGGGTGGTTAGCAGAACGGCAACGTCTTTGCAGGTCGGAGACAGAGATGCTGGCTCTATTCTACACCACTAGAGTATAGCCATAAGCCGAATAAGACACGCACCTCCTTTGAGACGTAAAAAGAAGCATCATCCTGTAAAATCATGGTGTCCGCGTCATGTTGGTGGATACCGTTTTATACAATAGCATCTTTGCCGATGCAGACCTTGTTATTTATGATCTCCCTTCAACCGTCCGATCGGTCGCTCACTCAATTTGGTGGTCATGAAAAGCACGAGGCGGCGACAGTTCTTGGAAATTTAAATCAACACAGGGTGTTCTCGGGGGACGTTCTTCCATCACATATGAACAAATGAGCCGACGTCGGAGGCTTAGCGCACAACATGATCTCAGCATAAACGTCTGTGGTTTATATAAGAAACTTTAAAATAATAAACTTTGTCTAAGCAGGTTCCTACTTTAATTGGTTTTGCCGAATTTCTTCCCATTTTTTCTCATTATACGCAGAGACAACATTAAAAAATGGTCCCACTAAAGAGAACTAAAGGGCATTTAAGTGTACGTTTTACGAAGAGTAAAATCATCATTTTGCTTACCTGTAGGCCGTTTTGCTCCACCTTGCATAATTCTAGGTATCTTTTATTATCAACAATTGTCCAGCGTGTGACCAGGCTTCTTTTGAAAGTATTACGTAATAGATTCCACAGCATTCCATCGGCTTCCAATATCTTATGCACTCAAAGTCACCCTCCGATAGGAAGTGCTTTGACACCATAATTGCATGGTGCGACACAGAAAAGTGCCAGCATGTCGTTGCTTCTCAATATATGCAGTTATATATATATATATATATATATATGATAGTATGTTGCTCACTGATCTGCTTAAGAAACATGTATGTTCCGTTGTGCCCTGGAGCTCAGACTAGAGCCCTTGTAGGCGGTCGCATAGCGAAATGTAGCATATGTTGTTAAAGTGGAACCGACAAAGACAAGGGAGACCGGAATGGCCATTTCTGGCTTATAAGCCGTCATCAGCCAGTCATACCCAATCCCAAGTGTGGCACACCTGGGAATTCGAACTCGCGACCTTTGGTAATTGAGTCGAACGCTCTGCAATGAGCCACGGGCTCGTTGTTTTTGTCGGTTTGCGATTGGGTATATGATGATAGTATGTTGTTCACCGATCTGCTTAAGGAACATGTATGTTCCGTTGTGCCCTGGAGCTCAGACTAGAGCCCTCGCAGGCGATCGCATAGCGACATGTAGCATATGTTGTTAAAGTGGAACCGACAAAAACAAGGAGACCGGAATGGCCATTTCTGGCTTATAAGCCGTCATCAGCCCAGGTGTGCCACACTTGGGATTGGGTATGACTGGCTGATGACAGCTTATAAGCCAGAAATGGCCATTGCGGTCTCCCTTGTCTTTGTCAGTTCCATTTTAACAACATGTGCTACATTTCGTTATGCAACCGCCTGCGAGGACTCTAGTCTGAGCTCCAAGGCACAACGGAACATACATGTTCCTTAAGCAGATCGGTGAGCCCCCCACTATCATCATCATCCCGATCACAACCGACAAAACAACGAGCCCGTGGCTCAATGGTAGAGCGTTTGACTCAATTACCAAAGGACGTGGGTTCGAATCCCAGGTGGGCCACACTTGGGATTGGGTATGACTGGCTGATGACGGCTTATAAGCCAGAAATTGCCATTCTGGTCTCCCTTGTGTTTGTCGGTTTCACTTTAACAATATATATATATATATATATATATATATATTACGGCTCAATATTTGGTGGTAAAACAAGATACTGATAAACAAGCTTATTATTGCGTTTTGTGGTAAAACTCCAACAATTTGCAAAAAATATGTTGAAAAGTGAAGCTACTCCTCATTTCTGGAAGACAATGTGTCTACTCGTATATCATTAAAATAAATGTATGATCTCCTTTTCTGGTGCCTGATGCGATTTTTTTGAAACTTGTTTGGCTTATTTTCGTGTTTAAATATAGCAAAACACACCCAAACAATAAGTTGTGATCAGTTATATTAACTAGCCTAGGATATATATTTAATCTACGGAAACTTATGATTTCACCAACTCTGCTCTGTTTTCGTTTACCAAAAGGATTTGGATTGCATCCTTTTTTAGTAAAATTCTTTTTGAGTCAAATAATTCCATAAAATTAAAGTAAAATACCAAGTGTTTATCGAATCACGCACTCAAACTTTGCTTTTCACATTCCATGGGTTAAGTCATACATACTGGCTAGCCAGGAAAAATCCAATTTTCATTCCAAACAAGCAAACAGATTCTGGAGCCATGACAATCTAGCATTCAATTCCAGGTGTTTTGAGCGTGGGTTCGACGATAGACTAAGCATAGGCAAGTGAACGTTTTGTAAAAAAATATTTTGGGTATTTAGGATATAAAGGCTTCTAAGGAATTTCGTGTCCTTTGGAAAATGCTGGCTAGTACGATCAGAAACTTTTCAATTTATCCATATTTCTATTTAAGCTATTTTTATTGATTGGCCAGGCCCGAAATATATGTTGGGTTGTCTGCATGGTATGAATGTAATTTAATTTAATTTGCTCAGAGATTAATAGCCGTCCGCAACACCCACAGTAAATTTTAACGGTACCCCTCCAGTTAGGTGTTACCTAACATAATAATAATGTTTGAACAAAATGTAACCAAAGTTTGGAAATTCAAAATGGCATTTTGGAGTTATTTGCAGTCACACAGTCATACAAAAACCTCAATCCTAAAGAAAGTGTAGGGGTTGCATTCGACCCACTTGAATATTGGGTACTGAGTACTCAATCAATTAAATATCATTTTTAAACACTGTTATACTTTCGATTGAAATTGATATTAAAGTTTACTCTGTAGTAATGATAGGTAAAACTAGGTGCAGGTCATCCTTATTTAGGTTCCAAATAGTTGCGAATAGCAATGATAGGTGGTTGGAGGTCGGTCTCTCGAAACGCGAATTTTCATTAAGAAAACAAATACAAACTGACCTCGTAAGGAACACTTACCAAAATCCTTTGTGTATTGTTGCATTAAATTAAGATTAAGTGGATTTCCATTTCACTGGATAAAAATGAGTTTTCTTTAGCCCTGTGACGGCGATGAGACAACCAGTAGGCCGTATAAAAATCGAAAATGTTGCCTAAAAATTTCTCCACTGTGTTTGCATAAAATAAAACGCTGCAGCAGATACAAGGCGTCAGCATCCAGATAGCGAACAATGAGGCCACCAAAATGGATCAAAACCACAACACTGTATCATGCATCACACGCACCAGTTCTTGTGTGTATGCCGAACAGACATATAATTACATTACCATTTTTCTTAATGATCATCAGTAGCCGTTTCGGGTGCACGGTCCTCTCTCGAACGTATATGCTAGCCCTAGAAGGTAAGAACTCCTTGGATTTTCGTGATACTCAATTTAATTCTCAGTCCCACTGAAAACTTGTATGAGTTTTCAAAATTTACCCCCAAAGTAAAAGTTGTACGAATGGCCAATCTATCTCAGATAACATACATTGGACCTTAGTTCATCAATCACTGCACATACAATCAGCTGAGCCATCTAGTCAACATGTCTTCCGGGTTTTCTATGACCAAATTATGGTCCGGCACAATCATAAATATTCGGGAACATAGCCCTATCTTTGTTAAATCTTATGATAGTATCATGAACCTTTGACTGTATGCTTCCGAAAAGAGTTATATTTACCTGTTTTATAGTCCCATTGTTCACAGCTTAAACTCTAGCCTGTCCACGGCACTTCCATAGATCTTAGTATATGTTCGCTTTAACATCGGTGCGGGAAAGAAGTTTCGCTTTTATTCTGGCAGGTGTGTTCTGTGGACACGGAAAATGTACTATTTAATTGTTCATTTGATAACAGCCTTATATATTTTAAGGCTACCTGGAAAAGGGTAATGATAAAGAGTTATTAAAAGCTGACCCCGACTAAGAGCCGCCTTCGCCGTTTATCAAATTACGAATTTCAGCAGGGTTGTTGTTTTTAGTACTGCTGCTACCGAACGGTGAAGACCATTTAACGTAATGGAAGTCAGCAAGTTGGTAAACCATACATCACTTAATGTTTTGGAAATATTTATATGTTTAATCTCAATAACTACCTTAAGCTCAGTCACACGAATATACAAATTCGTTAACAGTCGACATTTTGTTCGTATGTGTTTTTATATCTTGTTTACATATTTGTTGTTAATTATAAGTTAGCACTTCATATGTTTAAACTCATCGAATAAAGGAAACTTAATTGCTGTTAGGTACACCTTAAGTGCCGTAATAGAGAGCAACAGTAGACATTTTGATAACTGTCTACCGGTGGTTACAGTAATAACGCAGGATGTAAAAGAACTTCCAGTGCAGTTGCCACAAGCCACCAGGAATGGAGTGATACATTTTTTTATATCTGTTAGTGTCTTTTTGTACAAAATATCAACTAAAGGCATGAATCTTAGCCAACGGACTGAATTTCAGAAAGCCAGTTTCTTTATTATCCACTGATAATCGACCTTAACCACAGGAACATGCGCTGAGATTTCGTTGCAAGTGCTTCTTTTTTTACCTGGTTGGTAAGTCCTTCAAAACAACATATGTATTTGGCAGTTCGCAGGAGGGAGCATTTTGTGATAAAAACTTCATCGGCAACCTTAAAACTGTAACGTTTTTAAACTCCGGTTCTGGTAAAGTAATTTTAACATCATCTGAATGTAAGAAAAACAATAATAGTTCTAACTTGGAAGTACATAAATTGCACAAAGTAAAATGTGAAACAGGACATTTGAAAAAAGAAGACAAGAACACAGATCTATTGGTCAAAACTAAAAACGGAATGCTCGTCTGATTGAAATCCTGGCAATGTGTGCCTCCAAATTCTTCAGACATTAGTAATTATAAATTTTTCCTTTAAACTTTATTGTAAATGCATTGACAGAGCCTCAATAGTATGGTTACTGAGACAGCCACAAGTACGTCATATCGTGAAAACAGTGAGTGTATTTTGGCATAAGGGGCATTTAATTAAAATTAATCATTTTTAAAACTAATTGAGGACAAACCTCTTCTCTTGGCCTAAAATCTTATACATTCTGAGCTATGTTGTTAACGGTTTAAGTAAAGATAAGGTCATTAAATTACTAAGCAATTGGTTTAAAAACAGTGATTTAATTATGATTTTTCAAAAGGATGACTTAATATGCTGTGAAAACACAATTTAGAAGATATTCATATTTACGATTTGAGAATTATATTCATTATCATTTCAGATGACTTAATACTTCATACTTCAGGAAGTCATGATACATAGTACGTCTTGCCAGAAAGATATTTTTTTAAAAAAATTAATATAGTTCTATGTCCTTAACCTGTTTTCCGTCGCTGTCGAGGTAAATCTGGTTCGTCGTTTGGAAGTATTCATCATAGTTTTCAAGTATAACTGTTTTTACTTCAAACGTGGCTGTATGTAAGTTTTAAATTTCTTGCAAATAAACATAGTTTCGAATATCTCTTGGTTTTTTCACATTTTTATTATAAGCCTAAGATACTCGATGCACTACAAATTCGTCGATTAATGTGGTTTTACTTCAGAACAGATCAGCTGCCACTCAAGTTTGCACTTAAAGAGATCATTGATTGTGGCTTGTTTTTAGCTCAAACGCTAAATATCGACAGTCTCTGAGAAGGAATCCAAATATGCACTTGAATTAAGATGAAATCTCCCAGGAAAATAAAGAAACACTTCGCTAAATTATTGAATTGAGAGGCTTTTCTATTATCTAACTTAAAATTTCTTTTTGCCAATTTGTTATAGGTATGATTGTTGGAGCTATGTGTGCAGTCACCGGAGTACTGACTATCTCACTGCCTGTTCCTGTCATCGTATCCAACTTCTCTATGTTCTATTCGCACACCCAAGCTCGATCAAAGCTTCCAAAAAAACGGCGCCGCGTCCTACCCGTTGAGGCCGTTCGGCCGAAGACTCCCGGCGCATTAAGTGGTTTGGCCGGCGGTCTTGCTACCAATTTTCCCGGACCCCTAAAAGGCGCGATAGTTGAACTTCCTGATGGTCGTCTTGGGACAGCCAAGCGCGTTGCCAACAGCAATATGTTCTTTCCAAACCCACAAACGCGATCAGATACTACGAGTCAGTGCTAACTTCCTACTTGATTCCTGGTTGATTATCCATTTAACTATTTATTAATCCGTAATGGAATAAATATGCCCAGTTTATTAGAATTATCAGTTTTTTATAGTGAACAGTAAGTACTACACATCCGATAATCCGTTAACTTTTCTTAATCCCATCTTGTATGCTCTAGAAAATAAACAACCCTTTTTCGCATATAGACAAAGATTAATTGTGTAACTGAATGAAGGGAAATAAGATATTTTATTTATATATATTGTGCATTTTTATGATAGTTAGGACCGTTTATAGTAGTACAAATAACGCAAGTTAATTCATATCAGTGCCGAAAAGGAAATAAGCAGGCACAAATCGTTTAATAAAAAAGCAACGTTTAACTGATGGTGTTTGGTTTGCAAATGTTTTCAACAATTAGCATGTAGAGACTGTTGTTCTGAAAGATAGGGACAAAGTTTTTGGTCATATCGGAAGATAATAGGATTGTCCCATTAGTACTAAGGATAATAGTTTGCTTCTGGCTTTCAGCCATACAAGAAAAAAATATAAGGAAAATTTGCCTTTATGTAGCGCAAACAATACTAATACCAAGCGGATTTTTAAGTTTTGGGAAATTAACCGTTTCCAGTATGACACACAGCTGGAAACATGATATGTTAACATATGATTCACAAAATAATTCAGATTATTTGACAAAAGGGACCGTCCTTTAATAATCGTCATGGACTTGAATTCAAATGCTGCTATAGAGAAGATAAGCCATCTTTTCCTGTAATGACACGTTAATTGACGGGTTTTTTACATGAATCTGATTAAAAGATATGAACTTGCAGTTCGCATGCTTTATTTTTATAATTTTGACGGTTCTGCGCATTTTCAATAGTTGCACCTTTTTCTGTTTTTTAAACATTTTTATAAAATGCGATCACATAACTATGAAACCGTATAATATCGTTAACATAGCCAGTTGTTAGCTATTTTACCTTCATTTAAATATCTTTACGTTTGTAAACCTTCCTGTTAAGAATTAAATTCGAGCATAACGTATTTTAAACGGAGTTCAATATTAAAATTTATATTCAATTTTAAATTAGGCATGACAGCTGGAGTGCGCTCCTCATAGGCATTCGGTTAAGCCCTTTGAAAGATAACATTCTATAAAGTCATTCAAACCTTATAAGGGTTTAATGCCATCTGTAAACGTTCTTTTTTTAAAGGCTTCCAAAGGCAATTTAATGTAAGCATGTGAGTTTGCTATTTAAAGATTTTTAATCAGGAAATATATCTGCAGTAATACCAATGTCAAAAGTCCCCTCTGGTATTCGAATAAATTGAAATAAAGCCATGCGATTGTGACTTTTTAAGAGCATTTTCACTCTTCACATGTCAACATTTAAAAAATAAATTCAGGAGAATTGTAAATGTTGGCAATCCGCGTCATCAGAAAGCTATTCATAATTGTGGGTCTGAAATATTTGCTTAATTTGCAAGATTAACCTTTTGCTCATCGTATAAACTTTCACTCGCAAGAAGAGTCTTCAGGTTATCTCACACAACCATATCCGTTGATTTGTGGATTTATAAAATTTACCGTGATGGCACCAATGTCGGTCGCTTTTCAACAAATATAAACGTGTTTCAAAACCGAATGACTAGTATATATTTGGTGAAAGGTAACTTTTTCAAATTTAATAAGTTATACAATCTTTCCATTTAAAAATATTTAAATATCTTAATAGCTAAGTTTTGGGGAAAACTAAACATTTTATTTTTCATTTGTGTCATGGAAACGTTCTGCCGCCTAATTAAGGTTAGCATAAGTTAAGTCTTTATTCTATGAATGATAAACCAGGGTTGATAGTTGACTCAGAACATCATTTTTAAACCCGTCCTACACCATTGCTAATTTTGAGCTAGTTTTCCTGAAGAGAACGTTCCTAAATTCATAGCTGTTCGATCTTTCCATCTATAAGCTGCTGTTTACCAATTCCCCTTTCTGAATAACCGGTTTACTGCCTGAAATGTTTAGCTTACTCAATGAGTGGCTCATTTGTTCTGATTGCTCCAGGTATTTTGTTCTCTAATCACATCTGTCGTATAGTACCCTTAAGTGGAACATGGTTAGGTAACGTTTGCTTTTTCAGGCTGATGTCCTTTACTGCACAATTTAATCATCTGCCATGCGTAAAAGCGTAATAAAGTTTGGTTTATAGGCTAAGCACTTTGGTTAATGAACTTTATTGGTGAAAGGTGACAGTGAACAGTGAGCTCAAGTGTATTCAAGTGTCCAATTCCTGCAAGAGGATATATATAGCGTGTACTTTCATATAACGATTCATCTGGTGTCCACTATTTATGAATTCAGATAATTTAGTTAATGAGGTGTTGAAGGGCCTTAAACGACCCAAAATTTGCAAAGCATGTGAAAAAACAGTTGAATTTGAACATGTCTTATGTCATGCTTTTAATTTTATGAATCCGCCTGAAGGGATGCTAAAGTAGCAAGCACATTACATCGATTTCGTTTATAACAAAAGTTTTTGCGTGTCAACCAAACTTACAGCATTTTTTTCGTTAATAAGGTAGAAAAAGCCCATTTCTTTTTAATACTGCATCTCAGAAGCGTAAAGAGATAAGTATAAGTGAATTTCGTTTTCAAAGCGCCTTCCACTGCAAAATGTTTTATTGGTTAAAATTTGTACATTTTTCGTGTACAAGATGAGTAGTTATGCATTTTGACAGTAGTTAGTGTCCACCAGTTCAGGTGTCTGTACAAACATTGTCAACCAGGCCATCATGGTCAATTAAACGGGTACACACCTCAGAGAGTGTTAATTGATGAAGAACTGTTCAACTTTTCGGAGCACTAGATTTCAGCAAGGGTCACTCTGCAATGCCTATATGTCTGATTTCAGTCCTTTAAGTTTTAAACAAGGTCAATAACTTTTCTAGTAAAGTCATCAGTAATAGCTTGTTTCTTCGTCCTACGGAAACTTTAATGCATACAGAGAATAACCGAATACTAAAACACAAGAACCTTAATGGACACGAATAAGTTATTTCCGGGTTCTTCTTGTAAGAACGATAAACACATGATCACTGTCTCAGGCTTTCCCACACCATGACGCGCTAAAAGCTGTGACATGGAAGGGGGCAACTGGTAGAATATTTCATTTATCTAAGGACGTGTAGTCTCAGTGTGTGGCCTCTACGGCACTCCCACTTAATAATAAGCCAAACTGCTCCCTTATTTTTGTGTTTCAATTTCTGGTCAATCACGCGCACCTCAGCGGTGTGAGACACGCGTAGATGGGTTGTTTACCTTTTTCGTGAATAGCACGCACGTCATCCTCTAGCCTTCTAGACTATTTTGACACTGGGCCCTAGTGGGTGTTGGAAAGAGAGGGAATGATATATGCTACGCAAATTTATAATGGCTATAAAATATTCCATGCTTAAGTCACCGTCTCAGCGCCCGTTATGCTCTTGCTCATATGGTCAAAACGTCAGTCGAACTGTTGAGTAACAACATGAGATGGTGCGTAGTCCAATCAAGTGGCTTATTTTTATTTGAATATTGGCGGGCTCTACTCTATCTCTTGTCCTCTTTCTTTCCTATTTGGCTGCAAAAGTGTTAAGTTATTTTATTTGCATAATCTCTGACTCTAGGCTTGTGTATTATTTCAAAAATGCGAGTTAAAAAACCTACTGCTCCGTTGATTGCGCGTTCATGTTTATGTTATATTTTCCTAATATTATAAACATCTCTGGTAAAAAATAGATGCGCAACAAGTAGGGGTTTTGTGGGAACTCAGCCAATGCCGACTACTTCATGCTTAACCAAATAATGTTTTGCTAGGCGTTTTTAGGACTATATATGTGGGTGGCCATTGTCAGACCGAGTTGAGGACGTTTCATCATATGCTTAGGGCTTGAGCTGCTTTTAAAATTGACCTCTTACGGGAAGTTGCCGTTGCATTTGATTTCACAAGATTAAGTTTATTTACTGCTGCTAAGACGTTTGAATGAAATAAAGTGTGCTTCTCCATTGTCTAAAAAAAGCGAGAGTACAAATTCCAGTTTCCTGTTTAAAAAGATCTGAAAAACGTACGGGTGCTGGAAAGGCAGTTTGTGGACTCTGACATGAACTCCCGTCTTTTTCTAACAAAAAACAGCAATTTGCAGATATTTATTTTGAAAACAAGGATGGATAGCTCGCGTTAAAATAAGGACCCTCTTAAAGATCTCAATAAATCGTATTTTAAAATACAATAAGCCCCGTTTAATAACCCTTTTCTAAAAATGGGTGACGGACCTCACGGAAAAAGTAACAAACTAAAATTAACTTATGTTTGAGACACTGACATGGGCAAATGTTAATTTAACAGACAGTTTTATACAAAGCAGTAGAAGACGAAGAAGAGGGAGTGCACATCGGAACAGCATTGGCATTCATCTTATGTTTTTTACAATCCTACATATGTGGTTTGGTTTTCTTATTCTATCATAGTTAAAAAGTGAACGCTAGCGCTGTTCCCTTCATACCTGAAGGTAATTACTTCTTATTCAGTTTCCGATCCATAGATTTTGCAAGGACCTTATTTAGCTGATATGCCATGGTGTAACCTATTAAAACGAGGTGCCTTGTTTTGCAATAGAAGGAAGATGCAAAGGCACATCCAATACTTAAGAATAGCTACAATTTCTTATTTCCTTCTTATTGGACTTTTTCGAGTGAAAAAATCCTGTATTTTTAAGACACTGCATTTTGACGGACGTCTTGTTTGCCTTCACCCAGGATATACGAACTCAAGTAAAAAAAAGCAACTGGTAAAACTACTGCTCAAAAGAATTATCAGATGATAAATAAAAATCTGGTGGATCAAAGTGGCCTGTGAAATGTTGCACGGGTGGAAATGTGGTGCATTTTGCGTCAAAGATATTTCAAGCTCAACTCGTAAATTTAATTCAGTTTTAAAGCACCCCGAAGGGAATCAGGGAAAAAATAAAAATGTTGTTATAACTATAAGATAACAAGGTAAACCGTGTCAACTCTGTTGAGATTTATTGGTCTAACACACGGTGGCCTCAGTTACCAGCTACTCGAGTATTTAAAACATATATCTTTCGTTCCATGCCTTAAAAGAACATAATGTTTCTATTTATTATAATTTGGCAACACACGGCAATACGGATTGCCTTTATTTCGGGGACTGATCTAATTTCTAGGGTTATTAGGGGAAGGCGTTGAATAAAGATTTAGGATTAAGGTTAGATTTAAATTAATAGTTAGGTTTAGTGATAGAATTAGGGTTAAGACTCAATAATATTATTAACTTTCCCCGGAAGTTTGCGCAAAGACATCTGTACTACCGCAGTTTCCTATTCTTATGAATAGTTCTGTAGAACCTACTTTTACGATGTGCATTTATATCGGTAATGACATTTGATTATGCCATTTCTTGAACTAAAGACATTTTGCCGAATTAATTTGCCAGATTTCGTTTTTTCGAAGTTAATATTTTGACTTTTCATTTTAAAATTATTTATAATTTTTTAAGTTGCTGTAAATGTTCTAGTTCCAAAGTAATGTGCAGATAAACATGAGACTCATTTTTAAGGTTTTCCTTGGCGTAAATAGTAAAATATTAATCAACCAAACCCTTTTTCTCACTATAATACAGCTTGGTGTGCAGTGTTCATGACAATTTCTGGTTCTAACATTTCCATATGTGTTGACCATAAAGTTTTTTTATACGTTTTGAAATTGTTGCAAATTTTATCTGCAGCATTGAATAGTGCTAACTTTCAAACTATCTTACTTTTAGAACTCAAAAGATAAGTATTGTTTTAAATGCCTTTCATTCCTAGTATTTATTTAGAGTTTTCGCAGAACAAGATACATTTTCAAGAAGCACGAACACTACGTTATGAAAACAAACGCAGTTTTGTAGTACAGAAAGTGCTACAATTGTATTTTCTTACATATTATTTAGTAAACATTACGGGATAAATTCATACATACTGGCTTCCTGATACCTAGGAGCTCTGCTAATCTTTCAAGTAGTTTTATCACCTGTTGACGCACACTTTGACTATGCAGTAAGTCCAAAGGGTGCTCATAAGCTTTTATGTATGCTCAAATATGCTTTTCATAGTTATTAGGGTTATTGCTTTGGATAGATTGTTCCAAACAATGAGACATGTTGTTGCGTAAATGAATACTTAGTTAGACTCTATCACCGTTGGAATTGTTTGTAGATAAGCTTTTTGGGCGGCACATTTTGCTGTGAGGCCACTCCTCAACCTTTCTGTCATATTACTAAAATAAAGTCGATACGGCGTTTGGGAAGCAAGCAATGAATTATAATAAGTAGAGCGATCTTTGCCTAGAAATTAGCTTGTGACTAACCTGGCATAATTTTGATGTTGCAGCTTTCTATGCCTGAAAAATGGACAAAGCAAACGTTTTTGTTATGATGCGCGTGAACAACAGCTTAATAAATGCCACGTAGCCAGCCAAGATTCGCTGACTCACCGCATCCTTTTTTCACCCATATGTTTTTTTCCAATGCTTAAGGTACCAAATTGCCGTAGATTTTCTATATCATTAAATGTCAACAAAAATGCTCAAATAGGTTTTCCATTTTAAAACGTTACTAACGTGGTAAAGTATAATGCAGCATTGTGCTAAATTATTTCAGGCAAAACAAGATGTCGGCTTTAGAACGTGCCTATTTTCGGCCGCCTGTAAAAATTCCACTCTACAAAAATGACTACTTATGTTGTGGAGATTCCTCCAAATGATTTGTGATGTCTTTGTAAATTACAATATACTTTTTGAAAATTAACCTAAAAATATTCTGTTTGAACTCATTTTGGTAGCACACGGGGTCTTTTACTACATTATGTACTAAAAAAAGGGAAAAGGTTGGTTTTTAAAACCGTTTTTCGTTTCTAAAATCATATCGTTAGACTTCCTATCAGGGTTTCCAGTATATATTTTGTATATATGAAAACCGTCTAAGGAAAATCACAAATATATCTACGTTGTAAGGAAAACGTCATATATTGTTCAAACAAGTGTAATGTATGATGATAATGTTGCATGCTTTGTAAGCCTTGATACTAAACGCCCAGCTATTGGGCGTTTTAATGGATTCTTCATGGTCTTGACCCGAAGACCTGAGTTGTTATTAAATGAGCCCAACAACGTATACTTTTGTGCGTGTTTTTCTAACATATGTTTTACTGTATAAGGGCACAACAAATTAATGCGAACATTCCATAGAATTTATGAACTCATTTTTGCAAACTAGCTTTTCCAGGCCTCAAAAAGATGCCAAAGTCCTGGCGTAACGGCAATATCTTGGGATAAAGCTGAATTATACTTTATATTGCATTTATACTTGTTTTATTTTTTGAATCGAAAACTCTTTTCGGAATTTTGGTTAATGAATTATGAGATACCACATCTACCTTATTTTCCCAGACCCTTAGTGCTGGCAGTGCTTTTTAAGCAGTTTACATAACATAAATTTTTATTCATTTGCAATCAGTCTGTAGATAAAACCAGCTGGGTTTTGTTAGTTAAGCAACACTCTAATGCACACCTTCTCATTCTGTGCTGCATCTGCAACGGCTATATGGATGTAAGATTTTTTAACTTTTTCCTTCACGTGAGGGCGCAAGAGCGCTGCGCAACCTTATTTCCAACGTTCAAACCTCTCTATCCATAAAATGGTGTAGTCCATGCTGACAAACGAACACGCAAGCCCGACCTAGTGCGTGGAAAGGCTAGGCCTAGGGGTCGTGACTGGAACAGCACTCCATTTACCAGCTGTTCACAGATATTTTTGCACTCTCCTATCTTGCCGCATTGCCCACTCCTTCAAAAAAAGCACTGATTTTTCAGGCTCGACAGTTTCGCGAAAATGGCTGCTTCTAGTTATATGAGTGTTTTTTGTCACGAAACAACAGTTTGTCTGTCCAGATTATGGGAATACCTGTAGAGAATATAAATTTTCTTTACTTGCTGTGAACTCACCTAAATATTAATAAAATACCATGAAATTAGGGTAAGTGGCCTTTTCTAGCGTTTTTAATATAGAAAAGGCTCAAAAACTAAACCTTTTTCAACCGATTAGTTTTTAATACTTGGATGTGTTCAGTTTTATTGCTGGTCTGTAGAGCAGATAGCTATGAAAAGCACAAATTACAGAACATTTTCAGATCTGTTGGAAGCGATTTCGGTCACCACTTCCGAAAAAGGCATAACAGTGACCAGTGTGGAGGTTTGTTTGCAATACATTAAAGTTGGTCTTTCTACACTTTACTCTTTGTTTGCATCAATAAGTTTACAGAGACAAAATTACTTCAACCTAGTTACAAATAAAACCATATACAGTGGAAAACAAAGCCTTTACCACGTCTATGCATATCAAACATGTGATTGTCCTTAGGCGTATACAACCCTTTACTCCTTTCCTAGTAAGTGACACATAATGCTCAGAAACATGAGCCGTTGAATCCTAAAGCTTAGTCCAAAATTATTATTACATTATCTTGTCAGCTGAAACTGTCCAAAGTCTTGGTTGTCAACTCAGAGTCCATGATTAAGCCAGTTTGATTTTTTTAACTTTAAAAAAATCTTAGATACGGGTTGGATTGAGCACACCGTCTACCCAAGTTCATCTCAACGGGAGGCTCACGTTATAAGGAATGCATGCAAGCCCTTCTAGCATTATCAATTCGTTAAAAGGGACGAAGTCATGGTGAGCTTTCCCAATGAGGCATGCATTGGAATCGATAATGAACGCTTCAGAGTAGCCTTGTGCTTCTGTATTCCAAATATGAAGTAATGGTCGCTTTTCTTCTCTATTCACTGCACACCGTAAAATAGAGGATGTCTAGTTGCCTCTCCCGTCTAAAGAGCTTTTAAATTTCATTACTTCTTAACGACCTGTAGTGTCGAGTTTATGGGGATGGTCACGCCCAGATAATGTGCTTTGCGCTCTGATAACTCGGCTCATCCCAGTTCCTGCGCAATTTCAATCTCAATAGGTGTAATGTGATAGCTAGAAAGTCGCATGAATAGAAGTCACACAAACGAATTTCATGCGCTTCTGTAGGGTGAATTGACTAACTAGTTTTAAGCCTGGAAATGCACGAACAGGTTGCTGTTATACATTACGCAGCCAAACATGGTCATTAAAATTTGTCAGCTTATGCTATTACTGCCCGAAACTGGGGGATTGTGCATGTGGCTACCACATAACGCGAGGTGAAGGAGAGATGATCGGCTGGTTCCCTGAAGTTCGTTTTTTGGTGCTTCAGTGTTTAAGAGTAGTATTTTGAGGGGGTTAATGACCTAAAGGCGCTGCACATCAAGTATTTCCTTGTTGTTGTGATCAGAAATTGACCTCGTTCCTTTAATTATGCTAAAATGGGCACGTTTCGCACGTTTTATGTAAGTATTCAATACTAAATAGGCTAACGGTGAGATGTGTCATGTTATTTATTCTGCTTTTGCGAGAAAAGCGCCTGGGTGGGTGGGAAACCTCTATTTTAATAAAGATTACGATTAAGCCTTTTTCTGCGGTGTAAATTAGAAATTTAGAATTTAAGGGTTTTTTCTAGGGTTTGTTTCCGATGCCTTTTATGAAGCTGTTGACAAATCAACAGTTTTACCTGTAGACTACCTGAGAGTTTTTGGTAGGACAAAGAGTAAAATGTGCGTCAAAAGGATGTAGATTGTAATCGATGGCTATTAAAACAACATTCAATCGATAGGTTTCATTTGTCGCAACAATGGGCATTTATTATGAGGTTGTGGGTTATTCATTCAGAAAAATGACCCAGAATAATTGGTAAGTTTTAAATGTATCAAGGAATTTTGAGATTACAAAATTTTGAAACTTGATAGCGAGACCGAGAAAAAACAGATTCAGGCGATGAAAGGCATTATCAGTTATTTAATTATGGACTTTGTTCAGCTGACTAAAATTAAGGTCTGATATTTTAACTGTCTTTTATAACTTGTAAAATATACTAACAATTTTTGTTTATGTTCACTCAGAAGACCTAAATGTACATTTAAGCATAATATAGAACTTACTAGCGGATATTTATTCACACTTTTATAGTAAGTCAGGAAAGATTAAACTGCTTCAAGAAATGGTGCTTGTTAATACATCAAGTAATTGATTAATGCGTTTTAAATGCGTCTGGACTTTAAAAGCGTGCAAATTGGCTACATGTAAAATTTATGTTAGAATAATATTAAGGTCTATATATTCATCCCACCCCGGTACTCACCATTTATTCTTTCGTGACCTGTTTCTAGCGTTCATTGGCCAATGAACTATTCCCATCGGGAAGTCTGCCGAAAACCTCCACTAATTAATTGTGCCTCGTAATCCTCTGGTTGATTCTAGATTGATTGCTTAGGAAATCTTGCTTGGATAAAATCTGCCAAAAACTATTAATTAATTCGCCCGATATTCATCTGGTGGATTTAAGATTGATTTCTTAGGAAATCTGCATGGACAGTCAGCTAACTGCATCAGAATTGGTGAATTCATAAGTTGCAGTAGGCTGGGTGGTTAACTTGACCCAAATGCAAGTAAACTCACGGCTCCCGGAGGGGGCCTCGTAGCTAAGTTGGCTAAAGCGTTGGTTTTACTAATGGCTTCCCCTTGATGGTGTGTGTTAGAATTTTACCCAGCCTACACAGAAATTTACAAGTGGGTCAAATAAATCTGCCGAAAACCTCACCTGATACTTATTTGTTGAGAAATCAGCTGCTAATTGATGTTTTTCGTTAAGCAATTTAAATGCAGTCTGTTATGACATAGAAAACACTAATGACATTAAGAGAAGACAAGCTTATTGAATATATTTTTTTACCCAGAAGACGTAATAGTTATACACTAACATTGCATGACGTATAAGTTGATGTTTTTGATAAATATCTTCAACCAACTCCATGAAACATTGTCCTAGAAAACATATTTTATTGATAAACCTGTGACAACGCATTGTTCATGTGTATAGCTGATAAGTTAGTCCCGGGTTGTTTTCGAGAATGATAATTTTTTGGAAATTTATCTGGTGTTCTGTAAACCGCAGGGTCAATGCTGGACATACTTCCATGAAATCCTCGTTTCCTTGGGGAATAATTATTATTGCTTCTATAAAGTTAGCATTATCCTTTTAGCTTTTGGGTGATCTAGGGCTTAAATAATTGAATACGATTTTGCTAAACACCAAGTTAAATATAATTCATTTAATTTACTTATATTTTATTTCTTTGAATTATCGGTGCCTTAAACTTCGCTCAAACCACTCTTTGCTATTAATTTATTTTATAAAGTATTGAATTTCAGGATGTTGATAAGTACAGGTTTTCTGATTTCTTGGCTGTTAGATTTCATTTCTTAATGCTTTAGAAATTGGGTGGTCCAGGATCGATTATGCTTTAGCTGAGAATTCTTCAATAAAAATCGGAAAACCAGATCATAAAAATTTCATTCCCTGAAAATATTTAAATGAGATTTAATTACTTACGTATAAAGAGGCAAATACGTAGTTCTCTATACTCGGCAACGTGCATTTGCGATTTTTCTGTCTACGAACAAGGATTACCTGTGTTATTTTGATGGCCAAATTGGCATTGTTCTCGCTATAGCTCACCTATTGACGTAACTTTCCATTAGTATTATTATAAACGTAGACAATTTTGATTATTTTTACGTAAACAAATAAACTGTTTGTCAAATGACCATAGTCTATTTTCGTACTGTTCGAACAAATGCCTCGTTAAACCTAATGAAGCAAATTAAGCTTTTCTCGTTACAAATACTACAAAAGAAAATGTTTGGAGATACCAATTTATCTTTACAAACTAAGCTACTGTTTCTGTTTATGCACTGGCGTTATCTCAGACGTCTCTTTTAAAGACGAAGTTGGAATTATTGTAACATTTTTTCGTAAAAGCAACCAACTTTGAAACATACCACTGGCTTCCTGGAATTTATTTTCTCCAGTTTTTATCATTTTCCTTCTCTCAATACGATAAGTCTGTGAGTCTTTTAGTTTATTTGTAAACCGTTAGTTAGAGCTAAGGATGCATTAATAACTAAAAATGGAATGTGCTGCTACAAACGCTTTTACTTTTTGCTTTCTTAGTTTCACACAACTTTTTTGTTATTCGAATATTTTCTGCAGAAATTGCCAATAATTTTTCTTCCTGATTTCATCATTTTCTCATCTTGCCCTACTAGCCTAGCAAATTCGGCATATTCGTCTCTCCTCAGTGCAGGCCTTTTAAGAAGACAACCTCTACTGCCACTATCTTAAGCCAGAAAATATAAAAAATAAACCACCAAAATCAAAACCCTCGTCGAAAAAGAAGTACTAAAATTCTAGCTGCAGTTTGAACAGAAATAAAGTAGTGTAAAAGCCCATTTTAGCCTTCGTCGAACAACGTCAATATTCCCGATATAAACCAGCAAGAAAATGAGTCCGTGGTGCAGTGGGTAAGAGCTTTGGAATTCTAATCAAAAAGTCGTGGATTCGAGACTTGCGTGGTGCATCACCTGGCATTGCGTATGACTGGCTGATGACGGCCGATCGAATCTTTCAGCAATATTAATCTGCCTATAATACTAGCCGCTGTACGGTTACTGGCAGAGGTCGAAATTAAGCCTCAAAGCAGACCGTGTAGAGACAGCACTGTAACAGATCGGTGAGTGTTCACCAGCTTTCTGCTTGCTCCAATTGGCCATGCTATATAAACTAATTTACAATAAATAATGAAGTGTTACCTTGTATTTTAGTACCAGCCCCCTTACAGCTAAGACCCAGACTGTCCCAAGTAGCACCTCGGATAGAGACTAACGTTTTGTGCTCAAGTAAGTTATTTGGCTGATTTTTGATTTATTACCTTAGGTAATATGCCTAACTTCAATTTATTTATATGCAGTTTGTTCGATAATTTTAAGTAAAAACTGTTCTTTTATTAAATGTGATGCTCATTATATAGAAATTTGTTCAGCCTTGAAAGAATTCACTAATGCAACTTATACTTGACGTATGATAAGTGCAGCACTGAGACTTGCACATCGGCTAGTATAACTTACATTCCACATGGACATATCTCACTTCAATAGGTTAGAGGTTTTCTGAGAGCTTTATCAGGAGTATTTATGGAATTACTACTCTAGCCTATGGGTTGAAACTTACTAACTACTACTAGTTATTATGCAATGAAAAGCCCTTTTATCCTAATGTGTATATGTGCTTTGCTATTAACTCAAACAATTGTGGTCCTTATACTCTCAAGAGCATCCAGGGTTGCTTCATATAATTATTTGTTTGGACTATAACAATTTATTAAATAAGCTATTTTTATTGTAATTTTCATGATCCCATAATAACGTTTGACTTACATTTTCTGTTGAAGTAAAGAAAAACTCTTAGTTTGCTTCCATTTAAACTGTCGGAATATAAATAGTGTGAAACGGTCAGGTTTTTTAGTGAAGAATCTGCTTAAAATCAAAGCACTTCCTCTATCACAAAACATTCTTGTTATACCTAGCTTATATCAAAGAGTTATTTTCTCAAATATATGTGAAATTCTAAAAGTGATACGAAATTGCCCTTTCGGTAAAGGGGTAGAGATTTATGAATTCGAACTGTTGGACGTCAATATATTGTTCGTTTTAGAGTTATTTAAGTAGGAAACACAAGGAGTGGATATGCATCTAAGTGTTCACACTAGACCACGGTATTGGCTACGTGTCGACACATAAATGGTCATACCATGAGAAGAAGGAGTCAAGTACCAGAATAAACCTTTTTTCCAAATTGTTCGGACATTCGTCGGGTATAATTTGATATAAAAGCATTTATAATAACTGGATTTACATTTTATATTTGAAAATGGATAGAAGAGCAAGCAATTGCTTGCATATGTGCTTGTTTAAATCAACAACTAGGAATATAATAAGAGTTAACGCATATCAGGCGATCCATTAGACGATGTACATGCCCGAAGACAAGGAAACTGGAATAGCCATTTCTGGCTTATTAGCCACCATCAGGCAGCCAGACCGAATCTTATGTTTTGTGACACCTGAGGTAAGTTCATTTCGCCTATATCCCTGGCCGTTACGCGGCGGTTAATTGAACATGCGAGTGAGTCTCAAGACAAATTGGGGTGAGTATGTCCATTATCGATGCTTTTCTTAGCTACTTGGAAACCAATGGAAGGTTCAAATGCCCTGATTTATCTCCCCCTTAATTAAACTGAGCAAAACTAAACTGAACAACATACTCTGAAGTGATCAGTCTTAATACGATATACTCATGACAAGAATGTTGAGAACTTGCAAAGAGCTAATGGTTTTCACTGCAAAACTGGAAGGTTCATATTCGCTCAACTTTGTTTCCGGATGCTGCCCGATTTGACTCGCACATCTAAGTGCATTGCCAGTTTGCGCATACAATCCAGTGTATGACAAATACACCACCGCGAGTAAAGACGGTTACCGAGTAGTCCATGGAGTGAGCTCAGCACCAGTGACTAGTGCGTCAGGGAGGTAGAGCTGCGCACACCACACACTCTTCTTCCTCACGACACACGACAGTTCAACCATCGTAGTCCGACGATGTCCACCGTATGCTCCTTGGAAGGGTTGAGCAGGGACAGTAACTTGCGCGTGAATTAGTTTTAAGTGATAGTAGCCTTGCGCTGCAGCTACCGCACTCTCTCCTCCTCTCCCACCTGAGCCCGGTGTCGAGACAGAGTCAAGAAGACCGGAGATGGGAGAGGGCGCAGGTGGCTGGCGCGGCCGGAGCCGCCCTGGGCGTGCCACCACACCTGGCTCGGATCCCACGGAGTGGGAGTGCCATAAAGGCCACATTAAGAAGGAGCCATTGCAACCTGACTCTCAGTCCGCCAGTCAGCCACTCCACACAAAACACATATTGGGCTGACCACGCGGTCCGATTTATCCCGTCAGTTGGCAACCTTCCAAGCCACGGCTTTTAGCGCACCGTGATAGTTTCAAGCGCGTCAGATTGTTTATAGTGAGGAAATTACGCTGAGCTCTCGACCTCACTCTCTCCCCCCACCCTCACAATCAGACCACTGTCCGAACCGGTCAGTTGTCTGATGCGGAACCGGGCGCAGCTGCTGGTGACCTCGTCTACGTGTACAACGTACACGACCTGGCCCCCAAACACAAGGACCAGGATTTTACACAAAAGGGGTTAAACGGCTTACATCTCACATGTGTGAGATAGCCAGAGGTCACGTTAAGAAGGAGCCATCGCAGCCTGACTCTCAGTCCACCAGTCAGCCACTCCACACAAAGCGCATTGGACTAACTGCGAGGTCTGAGTGTAATCGCCAGTTGGCAACCTTCCAACTGCTGCACTCAACATTACCGCACTCTCTTTTCCTCCCCTATCTGAGCCCGGTCTCATGACACAGTCAAGAAGACCGGAGTTGGGAGAGGGCGCAGGTGGCTGGTGCGGCTGGAGCCGCCCCTGGGCGTAATACCACACCTGGATCGGATCCCACAGAGTGGGAGTGCCATAAAGACCACATTAAGAAGGAGACATTGCAGCCTGACTCTCAGTCCGCCAGTCAGGCACTCCACACAAAACACACATTGGACTGACCACGCGGTCCGAATTATCCCGTCAGTTGGCAACCTTCCAAGCCACGGCTTTTAGCGCACCATGATAGTTTTAAGCGCGTCAGATTGTTTATAGTGAGAAACATGCGCTGAGCTGTCAACCTCACTCTCTCCCCCACCCCCACCATCAGACATTGTCCGAGCTGGTCAGTTGCCTGATGTGGGAGTGGGCGCATTGGCTGACGGATTGGCGTACCTGGATTCACTAACTCAGGTGATATGGAGCAGCCATCGCCGTCTGACTCCCAGTCCACTGGTCAGCCACTCGACACACACATTACATACATTGAGCCGACGGCGTGGTCTGGTGGAAGCGTCAGATTGGCAGACTTCCCAGCCACGGTTTCTAGGAAACCGTGATATACTCTGGTAAATGGTAATTGTGAGGGTGTTGTCGATGTATTGGTGTAGGTTGTGTGTGCTGATATAGCTTAGCCTCCGGTGGTTTACCGGAGGTTGTCGAGGATGCGCATGTGTCCTAATAGGCCCATGCGGTGTGTAAATGTGCGGGAGCAGTGAGGGCAGAGAAGGCAGGCGCGTCGGCTGTATGTCGGAGCCCCAGGCACTGGTTCACCAGCCTCCGTGCGATGAATTCGCAGGTGACCGACCAGGCCAATGCGTGAGTTGAAGTTGCGGCCGCAGTGTGGGCAGGAGAAATCGGTAGAGGCTGGGGGGATGTCATTCATGGTAGTGGGGGTGTCAGGGGCGCTAAGAATGTCAGGAGCGGAGGGTGTGCATGGTCTATCGGTGTTGTCGGCATTGCGCTTTATTCCGCTGTCATGGATGCGCATGTAACCGAATAGGCCCATGCGATGAGTGAATGCGCGAGGACAGTGAGGGCAGTGGAGGCGACGATCTCTGCTGTGTAATGGTGCTCCAGCCACTGGCTCACCGGTCTCTGTACGATGTATTCGCAAGTGACCGACCAGGCCGATGCCTGAGGTGAATGTGCGGTCGCATTGAGTACAGCTTAGGAGAGATTCCCTATCGCTGCTGGTGGTGGTGGTGGTAGTGAAGGCGGTGGTGGTTGCGGTGGTGGGGGTAACATGCGATGAGTAGATGGGTGTGGTCTCTATGATGGTGGGAGTAATGGAATTGATCCCAGGAGTGAGGGTGGGGTAGTCAGAATGAGGGTTGGCATAATTTGACGTGGCAATTGGAATTGTCGGATTGTTGGTGCATTGCGTCCGAAGATTTCCAACCAGGCCGATTCGCACGCGGAAGATGCGTTGACTGCGCGGGCATGTTGGCAGGGCCTGGGCATTGGCGGTGTTGGTCCGGGGCGCTGGTGACTATCGTGCCGCTCTTTTGGCCTTGACGGCGGTGATCCGGTTGGCCTCATAGATTGCTGAACCAGTCTTCACTGATCTTCTCCATGCCAGTCTATCCTGGGCGAGGTCCTCCCAGGTCATCCGAGTTGATTTGCAGTTGCTTCAGCGATTTCTTCAAAGTGTTCTTGTAGCGTCGTTTTTGACCTCCCTGCCGACGAGAACCCGTAGCGACATCTCCATAAAAAAGTCGTTTGGGTAGTCGCTCGTCGTCCATTCTTACCAGGTGGCCACTCCATCGCAGTTGCACTTGCCTCAGCATGGCATGGATGCTGAGGATTCCGGTCCGCTCCAGGACTTCCGTGTCCGGGATCCTGTCTTGCCATCTTAGCTTCAGTATTCTGCGGAGGCAGCTGAGATGAAAGTAATTCAGATTCCTGGCTTTGTTCGAGTAGACGGTCCAGGTTTCCGCTCCGTAAAGGAGTGTCGTCAAGACGACGGCCTTGTACATCTTCAGTTTGGTGTACAGGTGAATACCGTGGCGATTCCACACGGAGGCCTGCAGCCGGCCGAAGGCCTGACTAGCTTTGGAGATCCGTTGGGCAACCTCGTCATCGATTCTCGTGTTGTGCGATATCGGGCTTCCTAGATAAGTGAAGGTTTCCACGTTTTAGAGTTGAGCACCGTTGACATTGATTCGAGGAGCATTGTTTTCCGCGCCGGGTGGCGGCTGGTGCATGACAACCGCTTTGGCTGTACTGATTGTTAATCCGAAATCGGCGCAGCCTTCGGCGAAGAGGTCCATGCTCCTTTGCATGTCCTCCTCCGTCACGGTGTTAAGGGCGCAGTCTTCCGCGAAGAGCAAGTCATGGACTGTAGTCGCGTTGGAGCCTGCATACGCCGACTGTTGAGAAGGTGCCCGTCAGTTCTGTAGGCGATGCGGATACCAGGCTGCGCATCACGGTAGGCGTCCATCAGCATAGCCGAGAACATGAGACTGAAGAGTGTGGGGGCCAGTACGCAGCCCTGCTTCACTCCGTTGGTCACTGCGAATACTTCGGATACCGTCCCGTTGTCAGTGACGCGCGCCGTCATCCCGTCATGAAGCTGACGCACCATGTGCGTGAACCACTCAGGACAACCAAATTTCTGCATGACTTTTCACAGTCCGTCACGATTCACCGTGTCAAAGGCTTTCGTTAGATCCACGAAGGTAGTGTTTAGGTGAGTTCGCATCTCCTGACACTTCTCTTGTAGCTGGCGGGCGGCAAAGATCATATTGGTTGTTCCGCGGTGTCGGCGGAAGCCACATTGGCTTTCTGGGAGCAGGCCCTGCTCTAGGTGACCGTAAAGACGATTGAGAAGGATACGGGCGAAGATCTTCCCGGCGATGTTGAGCAACGAGATGCCTCTGTTATTATCACAGATTTGCCGGTTCCCCTTCCGTTTGTAGAGATGGACGATGGTCGCGTCTTTGAAATCCTGAGGAACTTCTGGTGGGATTGCGTCGGATCCCGGTGCTTTATGGCTAGAAATCTGCTGCACGGCCCGGATGGTTTCTGGTAGGGAAGGCGGCAGATCGAGGTCATTGTTCGTGTCCACTTGAGGGAGCCGGTCAATGGCAGCATCGGAGATGGCTGATGAGCAATTAAGGACATTTTTGAAGTGCTCGGCCCAGGGCTTCAGAATTTGCGATTTCTCTGTCAGCAGTGTTGTGCCATCAGAGATGAGCAGCGGTGCGGACCCCTTGATACACGGGCCGTAGATGGCCTTGATGGCTTTGAAAAAGTTTTTCATTTCATTGCGGTCCGCATACCCCTGGATTTCCTCAGCCTTTCGGATCATGCAGGCATCCTGCAGCTCCCGCAGCCGTTGCTGTACAAGCTGCCGGCATCTGGAGAAGGCTGCTTTGGTGGCGTCAGTCCGAAGGTCCATGTAGGCTTTTTGTAGTCCATTCTTCTCCGCGAGTAAGTTGCTGATGTCGGCGTCACTGTCGTCAAACCAGTCCTGGTGTTGAAGGTGTGCGCTACCGAGGACTTCGAGAGCGGTGGAATGGATGACATTTTGCAGTTGACACCCTCGTGTCTCCACGGTAGCATTATCATCTGGAGCATGCAGGGTCCTCCAGTTTGGTTGCTGAAATCAAAACAGTGAGCAGGCAAATTTAATAAAAGAGTATTTAACTTACATGGCGGCCTCTTACCTTGGGGCCTTCATCGGGGTTGCAGTCGGAGCCTCATCTGGGAGATGACGAGGCGGTGATCTGTCCAACCATCGGCATCACGGATCGCCTTGGTTACCAGCACGTCCTGTCGATCTCGCCTTTGGACGAGAACATAGTCTAGCAGATGCCAGTGCCGTGACCGAGGGTGCATCCACGTGGCCTTCTGCCGCGTCGGAAGGCGGAAGAAGGTGTTGGTCAGCAGGAGACGGTGTTCCGCACACGTGCGCAGAAGAAGGAGGCCGTTATCGTTACAGCTACCGAGACCGTGGGGACCCAGAAATCCCTGCCAGGCAGCGTGGTTCATCCCGACGCGGGCATTGAAGTCACCAAGGACAATTAACTTGTCCTCTTTCGGCACAATCGCCAGCAAGGCGTGCAGGTCCTCGTAGAATTTGACTTTCGCCGCATCAGAGCTCGTCATTGGGGGAGCGTAGGCGCTGATGATGGTGGCGAACTGGTCTCCCCGAAGAGGCAGGCGGAGGCTCATCAGGCGATCATTGATACCCTGCGGCAGACAGGGCAGACGTCCCACGATGTCGTTACGGGTGGCAAAGGCAACACCAGCGTCGCGTCACTCTGCCTGTGGCCAGCCGCTCCAGAAGAAGGTGTAGCCGGCCCCCACCTCCTCCAGCTGACCCTGCTCAGAGAATCGGGTCTCGCTGAGAGCAGCAATGTCCACCTTGTAGCGCGCCAAATCCCGAGCGACTAGCGCCGTCCTCCGTTCTGGCCGGGTGCTCCTAGGATTGTCTAAAAGGGAACGAACATTCCAGGCTGCTATTGTGAGTGGACTCACCCGAGCAGCCTGGAGAGTATTGCGAGGGGGATGGGGACGGGGGGTATTGTTGTTTGTTTGAGTTTTACGACCGCGTAGTTTGCGATCTGCGAGCCGCGGCCGGCTGCAGAAGACGTGAGACCAAGAAATTTTTTAGGGCACATTTTCTAGCCACTTCCTCCGCGAGGAGGCAAGCAGTGCTATCCCTAAATAGGGCTGCTCGGACATCCCAGACGGCTGCCGAACTCCACTATGTGTCATGGATTTGTTTTAGTGGGAGAACGACCCGAGTTAGTCTGGGCCGCCTACGGGGTTGCTGTCGCCCCCACCGTATGACTTTTTGAGAGGGGGGAGGTGGGAAGTTCGGGAGTCAGACATACCAGGTGTGGAGGCACACACAACACCGGAGACCTCTCACACGACGACACACACGCACCAGGCTCAGATGACAAGACAAGATTCTGATTACCAGAGATGGGCGTTGGTGCAGATTCTAACGATGCAAAACAGCCCGCCAACGCGCGTAAAAACTCGCCCCTCGCAAAAAAAGAATGGACTTCTCAGAACTCCTAAGCGTGCGGGTGCAGTAAAGGTCACGTTCAGGAGACTTTGAGCCTGATTGTCAGTCATTCAGTCAATCAAATAGCTGTTTCGACCGTCACAAACGACGATGTTCACTGTCGGAGGAAGAAGAGGCATTCGGTGGGAGATGATGATTAGGTGGCTGATGTTTAGGATAGTTGTTTTGCCTACCCATCTTCAGAGCCTGCAGAGTCATACTCACCCCTCTCATTATATGCCACTCTTTGCCTTGTTCCTGTTGGACTGCCTGTCTGGAATCGTCGGACCTGCATCACACTGTAGCTTTTTTTGTCACTCCCCTTGACCGGCTGTGCATTTGCGTCAGCTGGCATCTCACTACGGCTTTATTTGCCCCGCCCTCCTTGGCAGCGGAGATAATTGGCGGCCCCAATTGTTCTACGCCGTGACGGTCTCCTGTCAAGAGGTTTCATAAAACAAGATAGGGAGTAGATAAATAAATGAGGTAGTGGACTGACTGTTTGATGGACATTCCGGCTTCTTTTATCTGCCTTGACGTATGATCCTCGCCTCGGTCCATGATTTCGACAGCGTCAAAGTTGACGACACGACCAATCTGCGCGGCATGGGTTACCACCTCTGATTTTAGATTCAATCTTCGTAAAGCGAACTGGTGCTCGTTCATTCGCGTTTGTAGCTGTCGTCCGGTTCCCCAACATCGTGGCACATCCTACATCTGCATTGAAGTCGGTAGACAACAGCTGAATTTTGCTTAGGGTTAGGGTCATTTGGCAGCATCACTTACTGCCGGTCTGTAGGCAACTCTTATTCACAAAAGGAGCGAGGGAACTAGCCATGGTTTTTGATACTCCTTTTGTATCCGGATGGCCTCAACATGGCTTTGGCGGACAAGGCTCTTCGTTCCACTATTTTTTAGCATTCAATTTCGTTCAATGAACGCGCGTGGATAGAAGTTGGCACGAAATCACGAATTTGAACACGTCGTGATTTACTTAGTGAGAAATACGCTGTTTTGTCCTGCAGGTGGATTCCCAGGTCTCTCTTTCTTTCCTCTCCTGTACAGCCTGACTCTCTGTCCTGGGATGAAAGAGTTAATCCCTCATTATTCAAACGTCAGAACCAGGACTTTTGGAGTATCTGGGTAGTTTTAAAGCCACAAAAGCTTTTATAACAAACCCTGCGCTGAAATACAGACGGAACGGAACCCCAGACTTGACCTCACTCCATCTGCCCTCGATTACGTGCTAGTGCACTGTCCGAATCGATCAATAATATGATATTACGCTTGGGCGCAAGTGGTTGGCGTGGCGTGAGCCTGTGCCCCCACACTGTTCCTTGCCGTTGCTATTGGTGCGCTGCCCAATTAATGCCTACAGTGCCCTAATCTGGTCCTGTTATGGTCCAATCCATCACTCCCACGATCTGTTTTTCGGTTATAAATCACAAGCACGCACACACCCAGTACTGCCCACGAGAACGAAATCGTGAATTTGAACAGGTCGTGATTTACTTAGTAAGAAATACGCTGTTTTGTTCTGCAGGCGGATTCCCAAGTTGCGGTTGCACTCAAGCTTTCCTCTCCCATGCGCCAGTCGACTGTCCGAGTCTGTTGACTAGTTTTTGATGGCAATGGACGATGTGGCCGGCAGATATAGGAACAGTCCATCTGCGTGTATCACGCACAACCTGATCATGCTTTTAGATAATAGGATATGTCGAAGCATATGCTTTACACTTTTTTGAGATGTAGCTGTTCTGACATGTGCTTCTGCAGTAGCCACATTGGCAATGGCGAAGTGGCTTGCATGCGTGTTTTACGAAAGAGGCATGGTGATTTTGGGGTGTGGCTGTTAGTTTGGAGGGCATATTAGCTGCGGCGTAGTGTTACGTGTGTGAGAAGATATGACAAGCTCTGACAATGGAGTATGGAATGAGACTTTACGAAGATTTGCATGGCGTTGCAGATGGCAAATAAGTCTATCAACTGACTGAACGTCCTTTGTTAGTGTCGGTAAATGGTGGTTGTACGACAGACGTATGCTGGGCGCCTGACACTGGCTGACCAGCCTCGGTGCAGGGGGGTCCACGAGCGTCCCATCGGACCGCAGCGTGATAGAAACTTGCGGTGGCAAAAAGGACGTACTGTAACTGTGGCTTCAGAGCTTTATGGGGGAGGTTGATAGTGGTAGCCTTACTGAGGTTGGACAGTTGACAGTGCTGGTGTTAATGGAGGCATCGAGCGCAGAAACTGTGTCGGTCGTGAGGATACTGTGGGGAATTTCATTGTCGCGCATCCCCATTTAGTCGAAAAGGTTCAGGTTGTGCCTAAATGTCCTAGGACCTTGTGGGCATGTGGGACGGGTGTTCTTCAAGACTTCAGATACATGTTCACAGATCTCTGTGTACTGGCTTCGCAAGTGACCAATCAGGCTAATGCGTGATGTTAAAGTGCGATTTCAGCGAGGACCGGTTGGAATGAAGTATTCATTGATGATTGTAGAGTCTGTTGTAAACAGGATGATAGGGATATTCTCGCTGTGAACACTTGTGTTTGTGGTAGTTGCCGTGTATTGTGAAATTCGCAGTTGATTGAGCATGTTGCCTTTTTACTAGATACGCAAATGTCCAATGAGGCTTATTCGTTCCCTGAGCTTCCATTGGCACTGTGGACACGGTTCGAGGGATGGGAGTGGGCGTCTCGTGCATTTATCTATTGACTTAGTAGTGGCTATTCATGCGTCTTCAAAGCTGGATGTTCCAGATTTGATGGCACGAATCCATTCATTTATCATGAGCTGAGGCTCTCCCAGTTTTCAGGGTTAATATGCAAAGGCTTGAGGTGTCTTTGTAAAGTCATTTCTGTCCATCTTGTCTGCAAGCGCCTGCAGCTGCGCCGCCGTAAACTAGCCATATGAGTAAATGCTTGGCGTCTATCTATACGAGGGAGCCTCTCCGATGCAGGGATAGATGCCTCAGTGCAGCTTGAATGCTTACAAAGCCGGTTTCCCAGGATCTCATTTTCTGGAATCTTTTCCTGTTACCTCACCGTCAATATTCTTCGGGGAATCTGAGATTAAAATGGTTGGATCGTCGTGTTTGGCCCTCATAAACAACTCTCGTCTCCATCTCGTAAAAGAGGCTTGTCAGGACAACAGCCCTGTACATTCCCAGTGTCATGTTGTATAGGATGCTGACGTGGTTCCGGACTGACCGCATGTTTAGCTAACTTTCGGGATTGGACCTGTGGTTTCGCCATCGATCTGGACGTTTCTTGAAATCTTACTCTATGGTTTGCGAATTTCGCTACTGCTTTGAGATCAGTTACAGTGACTTTCATATGGTGTACTGTGTAGTCAGTATTTGGTGCTGGTTGATGCAGACCTGCCTTCATCTCCATGCTGCTTACCAGTTTTAAGTTAGATCAGCCACGGGCGAAAAGGTCTGGCTTCCATTGCATTTATTTTTCCGTTGTGATCTTTAGCGCGCTGTCGTAAGCGGTAATAGGGCGTGAATGCTGGACTTGTTTACCCTTGAACGCCTTTCCAGACGACGAATTTTATGAGTCATTCATCAGTCCGGCATTCGATAGCGGTCCCTAGCCGCTTCACGCGGTTGGCTTCCACCATCATAGTGAAAATTATGAGACGGAAGTGAATGGGAGCGGATACGCAGCCTTGCGTCTACTGGAAACTTTCCGAATACCGCCCAGTTGCCCGTAATGCTGGCCATCACCTTATCCAAAAGAATATCAACCATTTGAGTTAAACGCTCGGGACAACTGGATTTTAGCATGAAATCTAAATTTTATTGCACTTTCCTCTGTAAACGGCTTTTTTCAGAACGTTTTTAGAGGTTTTTGAACATTTCCTGACATTTATCCTGCAGTAAGCTGGCTGTGGAGACCATGTTTATGGTTCTGAAGTGAATTTGGAATCCACACTGTGTTTCTGGAAGAAATCTCTACTTCATATACATGTTTGAGCTATTGAGTAGGATCTAGACGGGGATTTTTTTGATATTTAGATGGGCGATTCCTCGGTCAGTTCCACTTGCGTTTTTAAAGGTGCACGCTGGTGGTAAACCTGAAGTTTTAGGATATTTTTATTTGTTACTGCACCTCCTGAAATAGTGTGGTTAGCTTTTCCCGACTTATGGGTCGACCTAATTTTAACTGCATCTTTTGCCTGTGCTTTTCCACTAGACATATTTTACACTGCTCTGTCTCGAGGGGAAGGTGTAAGATCGACGCCACCAGTCGTGTCCATATTATGAAGTCCGTGAATGGTTTCTTGGCAGGTTCCCGACTGGAAGTTGGGATCGCCCTGAAAGAGCGCGATGCAGCTCCTTAGGATATGTGAATACTTTATCAAGAATATTGTTTCTTTTTGACTCAACACTGGTGCATTTCCCGCAGCTTGCGATAGGTAGCCCACTTTGATAGCCACTAGGAAATTCTTCAAATCGTCACAGCCTCCATATACAGGCTTTCCTAAGTTTCACTTATCAATCGGTTGTTCTGGATCTCGCTTAAGACCTGTTGTACTAGACTTCGGATTCATAAGTATGAGTGTTTATTGACGTTATTGCTTTTGTAGTGTGGGTTGTGTTATATCTGTATTTCTCGGAAAGAAATGCGGGGATATATTCGTCATTGCCCATCAGATCAGTCCTAGCATTCATGGCCTGCGTGGCCGACGGTTTACACCACACTCACCTGGATGTTATCTCTCTCATCCTCCTGTTGGTCCAGCTCAGGGAAGTGGATCTCGGTAATGGCCACAACGTTTCCTCTGCAACCAGTCAGTTCGCGGTTTACCAGAGCCTTTCCTCTTTCTGGAGCGTTTTTCATTGGATTGACTTAAAGGAAGCAGTATCATCCTGGTAGTCTATTGGATGGAACGGGAATGGGGAGGGGACTCTCATTTGCTGTAGAATTCCGAGAGCGTTTTTACAGCTTCCAGCCACGGTTGGTTTGCCTAAGGTGGGTTTTCTCGGCAATTTTAGGCCACCTTTTTTAGTCACGCTCCCACGATGAGGAAGGGAGTGCCACCACTAAATGGGACTGCTTAGTCATGCTCCACGGCCACCGGATTTTTTATGAGTCACGACCATCGCTTAGTGGGAAAACACCGAAAAAGCCTGAGTCGTCTATGAGATTGCATATCGCTCTCTCCATACGATATTTTTTTGTTTTTAGCTAGTGAAGGAGGATGCTGCTTAGTTTGTGGACTGCCGGGGGTGAAAACACGCATGCCGGAAACCTTCCTCTATTTTTTCCGCTGGTTAAGTGCTGTAACGGGGGTATGACCGTCATGTTGTGCATGGCTTCGCTGAGCCTCGAATGAGGACTAGATATCAGGACTCTAGGAAATAGAAGTATCTACCAGGTTCATCTATGCGTGCGGTGAATTAATTATAGATGCTTGTTACCACCCTGGTCGTGCCTGTCCTACCAGGCCCAGTTGGCGTCGCAGGTGCCACATTTTCATGATTTTTAATTAGTGACAGTGTATGTGTGACAGAACATACTCTTCAGTGCAATATTGTGCAAGGTTCTATGGTAATTAACCGCTCATCAATCGATTTCTCGGGACTCACTTTTCCCGTTATGCCATGAGGCTCACACTCGAGCATCGCCAGCGGCCGCAAGAGGGCTAATGACATAGGTTGAATAACATGACCGACAAAGATAAGGGAGACTGGAATGGTCATTTCAGGCTTATTAGCCGTCATAAACCAGTTACACCAAACCCCACGTTTTGTGGCGCCTGATGACGATTGATGATGGCTAATAAGCCACAAATGGCCATTCCAGTCTCCTTTGTCTTTGTCAGTCACGTTATTGTGCAAAGTTTACCCAACCGCATGGACAAATGTGGATAGCCATACAATTTAAATGTGCGTCTTCGTCCATAGCATCTGTTTCATCCAGAATGTTTACATGACACATTCCGTCCTTCAGGTACCTGCCATGACTGAGAGTGGTATCCCTCTCAGTGCGTGACGAGCTCCAGGCGTTTCCAGGCTCCCGAATAATAAACGGTTGACCCCTTTTCCAACTACTTATAATACGTTCTCATGAACTTTAACTTTTTGTTTATTCATTACTGTCTTATTTCTACTTCTTAAATGTAAAACATTTTGCAGGTGGACGTACTTGAACAGCATTAAATGTGGTTTTTTAACATTATTTTTATCACTTTTCTAGCGGTTTAAAATAACTATACCAATGACTGATTGCAAGGAAAATACAAAAATCCATTTGTTATGCGGATACGTCTATTTCCTACCTAAATACCTTTATACTAGTATACCTATGTTTTTAACTGAGCCAAGTAAATGTATCAAAAGAATAAAATGCGTGGATAAGTCACTTTCCTATCTTGCTTAAGCTTTTTTCCCTATACACTATGCAGTTTATCACATTTTCGGTAAACGGTGCCTCGGTACCATCTTACTTTGCCGATTCTAAAAGCTGGACCTTGTGACAATCCACTTGCCAGCTGATGGAAAAATTCTTTATATTTTACATGCCATTGTTCGCTGTTCAATACTTTTAATAACTTTCTATGCAGTCTGATTGCGGTCAGCTCAGCTCAATCAAGAAATTATAGAGCCAGGCAGATAATTCCCTATAGTATCCCAATATAGTTATCAAAATAAAAAAATTTGAAACCTGCTTCTTTTTTCAGGTTTTGATGAGCACCCATTGGTTGACACATCTCGTCCCCCGAGGAATAAAAATAAAACATCTACGACACAAAACTCGCAGCAGCTGACCCAACAAGCACAAACACCTCTGGAAAGCCTGACACAATCCAGTCTTCGAAGCATTTACGAGAGTGTGGATGAAATTGAAGATGTTCCCGTGCCCTCAGCTAGTCCTGTCTCGCCATCCTACTGCCTTAGTAGTCTGCTTTCCATTCAGCGACTTTCGGTTAATACAGATATTCAGAGCCCCCCCATATCAGATAGTATGTGCATGGTAATCTGTAACACCGATTCTACTCACGCCTCCGCTGATCACTCGACCTTCTGGGTGTCCAAAAACACTAACAATGACAGAACACGGCTTCGGCCTCAGTCTAGTCCAATGGCGGCCGTCTTGGACAGTTCAGATTTCGATCCTTGTCCCGTCAACGCTAAATCGTTAACAAATCGACCAATAGGCACCAATAGGATCTCTAAATGGAAGGAGTCCGGCCTGAATTTTCAGAGTTTGGAAGGATATGAGGAGCAGGAGGATGGCGAACAAAATTATAATGAAAAAGAGGAGGAGGCTCTTTTGCCACCGTCCTTAGAAAATCAAACATTTTCCTTAACAAAGACCGTATCACCTCACATGGGGGCAGCATAAGACTCTGAGTGACATAAATTAATCATAGAAAACCAGTGCTAACCTATGTACGCATATTTTTTTGATTATATGTACTTCATTTGTTTACCGTGCAAATATATGAATTTCCAAAATTTTAAAACCGTTTCGCAAACGGAAACAAAGTATCTCTCATCGGCTTGGCAGAAACAGTCGCATATATGGACCACCTTGATGTACAGCGAAGAGGCGACACGGAGGTTGTAGGTTGTCTCATGCCCTGACTTGTTATCTGCTGAGGCGAATTTCGGGGTAAAACGTAATTGGTTGTCGATCTTTTTTGCTGTTCGAGCTGGCACTTTTTCGTGTATTTCGTGCATTGACCAAGATCTTGTTTGACCGCTAGCTGATCTCGCACGCCAAAGGCGGACCTTTTTTGGAGCCTTTAACGCATTCTCGGTGAAACTTATCTAGACTTAGGCAGGACCTTGCTCTGTCGCGTGAGAAATTCTACTTGCTCCGCAAAGTGCTGCAGTGGTGACTTGTGCGTTGCACTTGCCTTGCATCGACAGCAGTCTCACCTATTGCCCACCAAGTTCTGGCGGCAAAGCAGTGTCAAGAAGATCGGAGGCTGACATGGGCACAGTGGATGGTAAACTAAACAGTCCTTTTTTAATTTCCTCAAAAATTAATGCGCGAACTTGGAGTACATTTTTCGAACTGCAAATTTTTAGGCTCGTTCTGAATATCTGAGCCAAAATTCATCAACTAGTGTTGAATGACCGCGTATTAGTAAGAAAATGCCAATGGGCAGTCATTAGTGTACAATAACTAAATAGTTTACCTCGCTGAGAGCACAGGTACTAAATAAAAGCCCAGACAAGCGTCGTTTGTCGATCTTGTACCACTGCATGACACAGCTGCGAGTAGTTCGGCTCCTCAGTCGATACTCAGCGTTCCCCGTGTACTTTCTGGTATCTGATCTCCAGTTGACATGTTGCGCTTTTTAATTTCCTCGGCGAGTAATGCACAAACCTGGAGCACCTCCTACACAATAAAGCTTATATTTTCGATTTTAATAAAATTCCCATGTTGTCCACATGGTAAATGAGTTAGTTACTAAACAGCCTGACACAATCTAATTGCCGCAAAAGGTACCTGGCCTTCAAAGGGCGGTTCAAGTCTTAAATGCGTGAGTGCCAAAAGCGGTACACTAAGAACGAGTCATAAATTCACCTGCTGAGGGGGACTGGAGCTGTCTGGCTGTCTCTAGTTTCCCCAGCAGGGTGGCGACGTTGGGTTGGGAAGGTCCTTCTATTTGGAAAAAACCAGGCACGTCGCAGTGCACGTCTCCTCCTTTTTTAAAGGGAATGCAGCAAGGAAGACTGCAGACGGCGAAAAAGAGGGATCTTTGTTGGAGGGAGGTGTCTCAGCCTGCTCGGACAGATAAGGGCCAGATATGGACTGCTCATCTTTGGAAGTGCGTGAAGATGCGTGTTTCTCACAGACCAACGGAGGTTGTGACTCTGGCAACGGTAATGAGTCAGCTGTCAGGTCAGTTGGGGTGACAACAGCTGTTGGTTTATCCATTTCATTAAAACGTGTTTGGTTGCCATCGTTACGAACTATTCCGCATTTTTTACCAGTTAGTAAGCATCCTTGAGATGTAACCCTCGATGACACTTTGCAGCTCCGTGCCGCGCTCATTTTTTTACAGGGTCCTTAATGTACCAGCAACAGCTGTTCAGGAGCGCTGTTTGGTTATCCTGACTCTCTGCATCTACTTCTTTTATTCGGAAGGTCTTATTACTTCATTCCAACAGGTTTTCTCAGAAGCTTTGCACTTCAAATGACGTCAGTTATAGTTGGCGTCGGTGTTCGTATCATCAAAGACAAACTGGTCTTTTAACTCTTTGATAACAAACTCCCATTTTACGGATATTTTTCAAACCACAAATGGCTTTTTAAACCAACGTTTTAGCTTTAAATTTTTTCTGTTGCTTGTAGTTCACCTTTTTTCAATTTGGACAAATGTTGACGAGAATATATGCCGTATTGACTTAGACCGCATCTTTTTCTCCCTATTTTGGCTGCAACAAATGAGACAGATGTATGGGGTATGCATACGCGTGATCCGACGTGACAAAGAAATGAAGACCAATGAGGTCCTTGTGTTTTGCTTTTAAGTTCAGAGCACTTTATCAGGATATTCTACTCTTAGGTGATGACCCATTAGGAATGTACATTTGAACCGCACAGCCTGCATTCTATACTGCTCAACTGAAGCCTACAGGTAACCGAGGATGAATAACCGGTGGAAGATATTCCAGAGGCTTCAGAATCCTACTTACTTTGTCTTCTTTCTATACTAAAATGTATTCCGAGTGAAAAAAATACTGTTTATTTATATTTTTATATTTTCTTAAAGGGTATTGCAAAAGCTGCCAAAGCTGTTTAAACAAGTTCCAGCTACAGACGTCTATTCGACTTCTCTTTTATTCGACTTTGGCCACAGAAACGCAATTTTCCTAAATAATAACCTTTAAACCAAGGCATTTTACCCATTTTGCTTTCCCTTCGTTGAGAGAAAAATGCTTTTTCAAAGAACAATGCTGAACTGCATTGATTTTAACAAACTCATTTTCTGCAAAGGAAATTTATGGGATCAATCTGAAAATTATTTAATCAATTTTTATTCCAAGAACCCCACCAGGATTACCATTTTACGAATGTGGGGAAGATTATATCACCTGGCCACGTGCATCACTACATGGTACTGATTTGGATGTTTGATATGTTCTGATAAACGGTAATCTGCAGTGCTGGTAGAAGGTTATGGTTTGGTGGAATTTATTCGATATCCAATAAATTTGCGCCGGAATTTGCCCAAGAGCCACTTAATTCAGTCGAGAACCTTCAACGCATCGGTAACCTAAATGATCTTAAAACATAGACTTCATTAGTTTACAACCAGAAATATCAACGTAGGTCTTTAAGCGCTCTTTAAGTTTTGTAAGCAAACATGTCTGAGTCATCCTTTTGATCAAGAGACATTTGAAATCAAGACGACAGGTGGCTTACGTACTATAAAAATTTATCAAATACTCGTCATTTCCTTATTTTGGTTTATGCGCAGTGCGCCTTTGAAGATTTGGCCTAAAACTGTGCACTAATGAGAAGGTCCGTTCACCAAAGCTAAATAAAAAGTGCAATCTTTCACCAAATTTGGCCTCTTTAAACAGAATGAAGTGTGCGCTGGTAGCTTCAGAGAAAACAAATACTCTAATTATTACGTCTAAATTGCAGCGAGCCGAATTATTAAAAGAATTAGAGAATTTTACCATAAACTCCTCCTCTTTTCTTAAAAGTTTCTTTAAGCATTCTATGTTGATTCTTTTTGCTGTAGCTTAAAATTTAAACACAATCCTCTTGCCTGCTGGCCAAATTCACTCTTATAAATTCTTTCATGACTGCCATCATTAATAGCAACCAGGAATTTCTTGCATCCAGGTCTATAATGGTTAATCCAGTCTTTTAGAAAAATCATACACCAGACCCGTTCCAATGTGGATTTTATTTGTGAAAGCAGTTACAGAAATGGACATTTATATTTCATCGTTTTCGTTTTACAAAGAGGAAAATTTAAGAGAGTATTTTTACGTTTTTCAAAATCCATTCCTATTATTTGGGATTTCAAACAAATGTAGGCTTCTAAGCTTACTTGGAGGTTGTGAGGAAGAATAGGCTTACACCCAGGTGACCAAAAAGAAAGAGGAAGAAAGTTTTATAAAATAATAGCTAACAGCTAAAAAAATCAAAATAACGTGACTAGAATTGTGACTTAAGCCAAACAAAAACGCAGAAGAAAAACATGTAACTGTACAGTTTCACGTCTTTGTTAAGGGGAAACTCGTGACGCAGAAAGTCTTGTTGGTCTTTTTAACTCCAATGCACCCTTCTTGCTAGCGCTTAGCTCCCTTCGTATCTTTGGGCTTTCTTAATAAATCGCTTCGGCATTTCGATTTCTGTTTTTACATCTATTTATTAAGCAAATATTCGCTAAGTCGTCTTTGTAAAAGAATTTTCACACTGAGCACACCTTAGAGGGAGTTTCCGACGACACTCGGGTAAATTTAACCATTTATCATCTTGTTAAACAATGAGGCAACGGATTTGATGCCAATATAAATTTTGCTTTATCGTGTAAAAATGTCCGGCAGCCCTTTTTTCGTCCGTATTTTTATTAACTCTTTAGATTCGATGCTATCAGCCCGTTGCTTTACGTCCCAAAGCACTGTTAGAATAAGGTGAAGTGACTGAGACTGAAAGAGTGCCGTTGGATTGCACAGGAAGACGAAAGAACTCCGTACTTGTCTCCTTCTTTTCGAAGATGGAGCATTTCCATGGCTTTTTCAATCAACTAAAATGGTACTAATGAGATGACATCGGAACCAAAGTTAATGTCTCTTTGACACATTATTAAAATAGAGTTTACTTATTCTAAGGAAGAGGTGATCTGCCAGAACATCCAGAATGCGCTACATAAGGTCATTCCAACGATGCAGGAATTAATACACAGTTAAGTTTTTCAAAACAGCGTCTTTTGAGAGGATAACATATACGACAGTAAAAAGTTAAACTAAATCTTTATTTAAACATGTCACCTATGCGCGCAATCATCACAGGGGCTTGTGGCATATGAGGCTATGCGCCACAAACTGAAGGACACTTGAAATGATTTTTGAGATTTCTCGTGAGAAAGCTAGTAGCAGGGGGATTACAGCGAATAAAATGGATACTTTTTTGTTGTTCTTTAGGTTAATGTCAGCTTCTGAAACGCCGCACCTTTTCAGACCATCACAAAGTGGTTTATTTTTAGCCTCTATATCGCTCTATCTGTTTAAATTATGACTACTCAGCTATTCTGAGTGCTTGATAGGATAGGTTCCTCAGGACTTACAAGATTAGGTTTCTTCAATTTTAACTTGTGCTTTGTTCAGCTTTCAGTTGACTACCTATTTGTTACTTCAACTCTGACAAGAGAATCCTAAGAGGGTAAACCACAACCAGGTGCATGTGTTTTTTGTCCACAGTTTGTCTGAAAAAATACTTTTAGAGCCAAATGAAAGTATTATATTTTCACTGAACCCAGCCTAATCGTATAAGTTTTCTGCCGGCTGGCGTCTGCCGTTGCGTATATGGGGTCCAAATAACTATTGCTCTAGGGATTTAACGCATTATTTACTCTAAACAAAAGGATTTTCTGTTTTATTTGCAATAATGTAACCTCCTGAGTTATCCTCATTCGTAATTAATTTTTCAGGGTATGATATGAGACTGCTCGCAAGCATCGGATAATTCCATTTCTGAGGAGCGCAGGCCACTAGTAGGTGTATGACTTAAACAGCTAAAATTAGCTGGCGCCATGCTTTATGAAAAGATGCCATTAGATTTTTTTAACAAGGAATCAAACTAGAAGTAACACTGCAAGCAGAAAGTAAGTTACCTATGGCATCTCTACTAGCAGCAAAGATACAAGCTACATTAGATTTGTTATCTCATGACATTTCAACTAAAATTTTGAAACGAGTTTTCATTTTTGTATGACGAACTGTTGTGTAGCATAATCCCAAGATATTTCAGTCACTTAGGGATGCCAGTATTAAAATGAGCTTCTTTCCAGTCGCTTGGGAAAATTACACTCGGAAAATAATGACTACATGTGTAGTAGGGAAGTTCCTCGTTGACTTTGAATGCTTTTATTTTAAAACATTCGCGAAAATATTTTTTATATTCCGTATGTAGGAAGTTACGTCTTCTTTAAATTTATACCTGGAGGAAACGCATCCTTTCGGTTAAAACAAGCTGCTATTTTAAAGATTTTTTAAGACCATAAAGTGTCTATTCATACTGCAACGTAACTCTCCACTCATTAGTATTGCCTGCGCTGTCTATAGCATGGTCAGGATCGATTTCAAAAATTTACGAGTCTTTGATTACATCTTCGAAATAGCATTTTTGAAATGCATTATTTTCATTTAACGAAAAGTAAACAGGATATAGTTTGGAACCCCTAAATTTCAGTTTAGTAGCAAATTTGACTCACATTTATTAGGAAATAAAAACTTTTCCAACCATTCGTTGAAGATCGCTCGTTCATTGATCGTTAACGGAATCCACTTGTCCCAATCTGTCTTGCGACTCATTCTCGAGCCCCACCAGCAGCCGCAAAATGACTAGTAGTAGCAGAAGCAGATTAACAATTCTGAAAAGGACACGAAAGACTGGAATGGCCATTTCTGGCTCATTAGCTGTCAGCAGACAGTCATATTCAACCCATTCGAGGCTCTTATCAGCGTATTTTTGATCAGAAGCCGTATGCTCTAAACAAGGCAGAGTGGGACATGTGAGTTCCGCTAACGATCGGTGAGCGAGCTTGCACAAACGAATGTCCATGTTTCCGATCTAACCCGACAAATCACCGAGACGATAATTAGGGTGTTTGAATTCTGATCAACAGTTCGTGGATTTGAAACTCGCGTGGGGCACTCAATTGAGATTAGATATGACTGGCTGCTGACGGCTAATGAGCCAGAAATGTCAATGCTAGTCTCCTTTGAGTTTATCAACATTGTTAATGCTTTTTAAACTCCAAATTTCTCTTTCTTTAAACATAAATTAGAAGAAAGCTTAATTTATACCAAACGAGTATAAGAAAAAATATCTTCGTTCGCTATTCATAAAATATACAGTAGAATCACTACCTCAGGAAATGTCAACCGAACTTCTGAAATAAGTCGTACTGATTATCCGTCAGCCAATCCAAATGAGTTTCACTTACGAAAAAATGCCGGCTTTTAAAATTCTTTTTGACTGCCCGTAAATTGTATACTTTGTAAAAAGTGGTTACTTAGGTAGTATGCAACGTTTTCATTGATTTTGAATGCTCTTATTTATTCAAATACATTTTACAGAAAAATGGCAAAAAATATTGTTTCATGTACTCAGCTGACAGAAGATTACGTCCTGTTCAAATTTTAGACTAAATCAAAGGGTATCTTTTGGTTTTATAAAATTTTCTAATTATGAAATTTTTAAAACCATTGAAATTTTCATCTTTAATTCATCGTATCCATCAATTTATTAATGTTACCTACAGTGTAAATAACATGATCCAAATTCAAAACAACATGTTATGAGAACCGTGCGACCACTTTCACAGAATGTATAGAGCATTTAGTTTGAAAACCGTGAATTCAAGTGTAACTGTCGTTAGATTTCAAAATGATTCAGAAATTTAATAACTTTTTAAAAACCAAAAGATGCACTTCCTTCAACTATAAAATGTAACGACGATTTCGTTTGCTATCAAATGGCCAAAGAAAGAATACGTGTGTGCGTTTTTTCTGTAAAATATATTTGAATTAATTGTTTTACAGAGTATACTTTTTGCTGTCGGTCAGACAGAATGCTCTTTTAAAAGCCAGCATTTCACCATAACTGAAATATCATGGGATTAGGCTAACCGATAATCAATACGACGATCTACTTAAGGGATTTTTTGAATCGAAAATATATTTTGGAATTTCAGTTGGCATTTAATGAGTCAAAAAATCTATTTAATTTATAAGACATTGAAACTCAACGGGAACCATTCTTACTACGAAAGTATTCATTTCTTATGAGTGTTATTTATCCCAGTGGTCGGAATTAATCTTGGGCAAAAGCTGGCACCTTACAGTGAATGAAGTATTTAGAAAGTATGCTGTGCGATTGTTAGAACTGTATCTCTTCTATTGTAATCTTACCGAAACGAAGTATCCTTCGGAATTTGTGTTGACATTTGACAAGTTTGCTAATATCTTGTTTAGTATCTTTATCACTTTATTTTCTACTGTACACAACTTCTCAGTGTTACATTTATTTAAAAAGCGCCATTGGTTATGGCCTGCAACTAACCAAATTCCCATAAATGAAAATGATTATAAACTGTACAGCAAGTATTTGGTGATTATTAATCATATCATAGACCCTAGAGTGTATTTAATATCCCTAAATGAATAGAAATTGATTCGAACGTTAAGAACATTAACCGAGATTTAGAGCTCATTTTGCCTTTGCTAGGACGGAGTAAAGTGACCGCGGACAGGTTTTCAAATATACGTTTGTCGAGGTTAGGGACTTTCATGAAGCAATACTGACTGCAGTTGAATAATAAATCGACAGCATTCACAGGACGTCGCCAGCATAAACCCTGTGCTGTCGCGTTCTGACTATTTACTGTTGGTCTCCTCAAACCAATTTGTTGCCTGTAAACCTTTTAAATGATCGCACAGATAAGAAAGCGTTTGAGACCACTGATGGCTTAACATTGGAGAAATGTAAACCCGGCATACGTTAGTCAGCGAAATATCTAATTTACCCACTCTTTAAACGGGTAAAGTATTACAAAACGTCTTTTAATTGATCTTAGGTAGATAAATTGTTGAATTTTGGTGTGGATGTTCACTTTACTCGGCAATGTGTTGCCATGTTTGGGTTAGTCTATAAATATAACGAAGATGGCCATTTCCATTGGAAAGAATATCCTAAAGCTCATTATTTTTATGAATTCTTTTGAGAAATATTTTATTTTCGAGGTTTTGATAAATGCATAGAATAGTATCTAAATGTATTGACAATCGATTGAAAACAGGGAAATCGTCAAACGTTCACCGTTATTTCAATGACGATCTGAAACTAATTGTAATCCAATACCATAAATAGCTATAAATAAATTGAACGAAAGGATAGTTCTTTAAATACACACAAAATGGTATGCTTCGGTTATCACCTCGAAATTCTAATTAACTCTATTCGTTGCATTTACAGTGACTTGTCACGTTTTCAGAATTTGCTGCTTTTTAAAAAATCAAGTACTTTGCAACTAAATAATATTACCCTTTTAATTACGTTTAAATTTTGGCTTCGTTTAAGGTTGTTCATTATTTTGAGCTTTTGTACATGTTCTTACGCTGGTTTGTGAGTGATTATCGATCTTTTGAAATCTTGGAATTTTGGAAAAGCTAGTTTCTATACTGTATGTGTACCTTTTACTTCATTAAGTCATGAATATTCAAAGGAAAGCAGGGTGTACCTATATACTACGCAATAGTCGTTGTAGCAGGACAAGTTGTTAACCATCACATATATGCATGGACAAATAAAGATATTAATGTCGTCTGTTGATACTAAAATACTTCCTCCTCATGGCACGATTGAACCTGTCGTTCGTGTATTCCGGAATATTGCGAGAAGTCTAAATATTGATTGATTTATTACTGTATTTATTCCACTTTGCCATTGGTCTTTAACATGTGCAGGATTGCATGCTAGTTCATAACGAAGGAATTTCTCACACAGGTCTTTACGTGCATTATTTGAGTGTTTAGTCGATTTCAGTTAAGCGAGATGCATGTTCAATGAGTAAGACTTCCATTTGAGTAGAATATTATAGAACGCATCAAAGGCAAAGTATTGCGGTAACATTATTTTGTTTTTGTTTTTTAATGCCAAGTTCACTCTGTCAAATTTCCTGATGACTGAAAACGGTCAGAGCAATATGAATCTTCCGGTAATGGGTGATAAAAGTGAATGCTAGGGTTGTGATTTAGCCTTGTCTAGTAAGTGCCGATGATGTCGTGGACCACGCCTTTTATGCATGAAAAGTCGCGTAAGTGGGACTGGAGAACTTTATTTATTCGCTTTTCCAAACATGGCTACCAAGTAGTAAAGGTCCTAGAAATACCTGAAGGACTTGACGAATGCCATTAAACTAGTGCCGAACGGATGTGTATCAGTGTGGCTGCATCAATAATTGTCGCACCAAATGCATAAGGTAGATTACGCAAAACATGCTACAGCCCCGTATTGATTGCCTGAGCTATTTTCGCGATGATCCTTTCAATGGGTACGACCTGTCTCTTTCGCGATGAAGTCGAGTTACTTTCCCCTAAGAACGGTGCTCAGGTAATGGTGACCAACTATTGGCTTTGCTGTTCTTTTACACGCACACATCCTGGCATCCACAAGCGTAAATTACGACTGACAAGACAGATGCCTAAATCGCATGGACCTTTGGAGATGACTCGGATGCATCAATGTAAAAGTTAAACGGCAAGCAAAATCCGGCGACCAGCATCATTTTCAAAGGCATATTATCCTTTCACTGCACATTTCTTATCAACTTTGTTCTGGGGTTCGTTAAAATATTTCTTTCTTAACAAATGTTAACCATTCAGCTGGATAGACGCCCCTGGTCGTGAATGCAGCTCGAAAGTACTTTGACCTTGCCCTTGTTTATGGATAAACTGACCGATTTCGCGAACTACTTTAGGGCTGCAGCACCTTCCTCGGGTCATTGCAGCTGACCATCGGCAAGATGATATCATCAGCGCCTATTCGAGGTCTCTCGGTCATTTTTTAGGCGCAACTTTCCTACCACGAACACTCCATTTAGGACTTCTGATAATGCCGATAGTGACGTGATTTACCAAGGTGGGTGGCAGAATTCTACCTCTCGCCGTGTCAGGATACCTATCTAGCAGCTGACGAGATTGTTATGGGATATGACTCGCGCAGTGGTAGGGCAAAACCTTTCGCTGGCATACTGCAAAGTCTTATCCTCATCGCAGGGATTCACGAGGAAAAAGCATTGAGCGCTGCTATAAAATCAGTTATCCGGACAACCGTCGTTTGCTGGTTGTGTTAATTGGAGTTCATTAACGTGCATCGATGTATATATTTGTTCAATGCATTCGCATGTGCCACGAAATCCGAATTGATCGGGTCTCTTTCTTGATTTGCGCATACTTTGAAGCCACCTGGGAATGAGGGGTGGCAAAGAATATTGCATCGATTCCTGCAAAACTAATGCCGTGGCAGTTCGGGCACTCGGTTTAATCTCTTTGAGGAAAAAAGGGACAAGGATGGCCTAGTTCTAATCATCAGTAAAGATGTCATTCATTCACGCTTGCTAAAGCATATTATGAGCCAACGTATCAGCAAGAGGCTTTGGGAGCTCAAACACGACTTTGTTCGCAGCAAGTGCCTAGTTTTGTGCACTGTCACCGTAAGGCAGGGTTTATTCCTTCCTCTGCCACTAAATCAAACAACATTGTGCAGGCAGGAGAAGGATGAAAAGATACTCTTGACTAGGACGAGGTGGTGACCGTTTATGTCGAAAAAGTCGAAAGCGTACTGGGCAAGTAGCAGGATGCTTCTCTCGATTCCAGAGGTCTCACAGTAAGTTGCAGAGGGATTAGATTTAGTGTTAAGGTTATGGCTAGGGTTAGAAGTAAGTTGAGGGTCTGGATTTGGGTAATAGTTGGTGTTAGATTTACTTTTTTGCCATGAAAATACCTATCCAGCATGGCATTATGTGCAAGGTCACCCAAAGTACTGGCTAGGGGTTCCTATCCCCTTTCTTTCCGTCACCCAACGTGCTCGAGGCACTTTTTGGTCCTGGCTGATCGTTCAGCATTGCAAACACGCACGGCCAATTCGGCGAATCGTTTGGTAGAGTCTTCGAGCTTCACCGACTTTCGCTGTGTACCCACAATGAAGTAAAAACTTTAGCCCAATATCTTTTCTGCTCATCTTTCACAAACTTTACTGTTATTTTCTTACGATTGCAACAGGAATCCTCCTCGTGGAAGCTTGCTTTTGCTGCACCAAAGACAGTTTTAGGGTGCTTGGACTGATATATCATTAAACGGATGAAGACTAAGTCCGTTCTTTGTCTTGTGGGCCTATAACCTACTACGTCTTCTACTTGAACTCGGTCTTCAGAGCAGGAGCAGATTTCTGAGCAACAAAGTTCCGCTCTTTTCGGCTGCCTTAAACTTTTGGAATCTTTTCTGAGTTCGAATGAGGTGTACTTCCAGTCCTTTTTGAAAGATAGCATAGGTTGGTGTCGTCACTTTGGACACCACACGACAAACTGCTGTCATAAATCCAGTAAACGAAACATTTTAGTACCTATAATGCAATCCCTCTGTTTATTTTGATTCCAAGCTATCAGCTATCTGCAGCAATGCTGTGAGCTTATTTTGGTGACAACTAACCAGTCCTGGTCAGCCAAACGGTACCCCTTTGTTGCATCCAGAGCCAAAGTTGACACCGAAAATAAAGTCTAACCCGACCACTCCAGGCATAGTCAACCATTAGTAGATCACATGGAGAGAGGTTTTACCCCGTTTTTACCGGCCTAGAATAAATATATTTTCATCGGGTGTGTTAAAAGTTGGTGTGAGCATAGACACGGACACTACCCTTTCACTCATTAACAGGCTAGCCGGTTATTGGTGGTTGCCATACAAGTAATGCATAACTCGCCTGCTGCGCATGGGCTATCACTACACTGTGCCTATCAGACAAGTCAGATTTATTGTGCAGTAGAGTTATGGGTGGGAACTGACATCTGGAGCCTTGAGTTTCCCAGGCCTGGTCAATAGACTTCAAGTTGACAACAAACCTGCACGTTCTGATGATCAAAATGCTTACTGGAAGAATTTGGGAGCCAGGATAGAAAACGTTTTGAATAGTTCAATGTCATAACCCAAGGGCTCATTATTGATCAAGCAGTTCTGGTCGTCTGCCATTCGTACCCAACACTATCGCGGAGCTTCGAAGCTATTTGGTTACCATGGGTTCAGTGAGGCTAAATATAAGGATACATAAGGAGGGGAAAGCATTAAAGGGGGAAACCTAATGGAAAATAATGTTAAATATAAAGTATTAGTACTTTTTGACTGTCCATTTGCGTTTAAAACAGCATAAATACGTCAGACATGTAGAAAGGTAGGTTGCCTCTTGTAATTTGCTCAGTATGAGTGTTAAGGACCAAATCAAGTTTGTCTTGCATGGAAAGAATCTTCTTTGCCCTGTTTTACACAATTTTGAAAATTACAGAAAGATTTTTGATATGATTTTGATCCGGTACCTTAGCAGGAGAACACAAATTGTGGAAACTGAATGCGGAGACGTTGGCTGTTGTCTGAAAAGTTGGATTATAGTTGCAAACCTTATCATATTCATATTTCTTTAGAGGGCTGAACATTAGCATTAGCGTGATCAGTTATGGGATCCGTTCTGCATCTCTGCTTTTTGTGGAAGCTAAAGATATCGATGGATACACTGCTGTTAATAAGGTCCTTGATAGACTGACAGACTGAGTGCTCTCCACCTTTAATATCCATCAGAACCACCAACTTTCAACAGTTTTGATGTTTTTGATCAATGTGGTGTGCTCTCTGGAAAAACACTTCCCACGTATGATCATCTGGGTGGACTTTGCAGGCTTATCAAAAAATAAGAAATAAATGCTCTTCCTCTAGTTATATATTTTCTAATAAGTTCTCTACTTAAAGACGACTCGACAGTGACATTTTGCTGGTAAATTTCAGCTTATTGCGTCCTGTTTCTCGTTATTTTTGTAGATATTATCGACAAAATGTTCCTCTGAAGCGTTGCGATGGCATATAAGGATACCTGTTGGTGTATGACGGATAAAAACATCGTCTTACTTAATCGTGGGCCATTTTGGTCCGCTGTGCTTATTTCTAGGCACGGTTCTATCATTAATAATGTGCCACAGAGCTACCTAGCTTATATTGAACATTTTTGCTAACGACTTACGTGGTAATCCTTCTGCCGCTAGATTTCCGTTTCCGTTCGTAGTTCACTGCGGACAGGAACTGTCTGGACATCTTTATCTCATGGCCTGACTGAGAAAAGTGGCAGCATGTCGCGCGTACTAAATTTATATTTTTTTTACGCCTTTTAATTCTCAGTGTGGTAAGAAAACCTACAGTTACACAAGCTTTTTAATGAGTTTCATAATATAAAACGTCGCAAGATTGCAAAGTTCATTTTTAAAACTAAATTCACCTATTTTTTTAAATTTTTATTTCTCATATATGCCTTTGTCTGATTCTCACAGATGCAATTGAAATTTTTAGTTTCCAAAACGGATTTATTTCGAACTTTTTCTGCTTGTATAAATGCTCGTTCGTAGTACAACGCGCTTAACGAAGATGTTTTGACCTGTAGCTTTCGATGGTGTATTACGAAAACAAAAAAATCTTATTTTCCCAAATCGGAACTATTTTCTTTTAATAAAACAGAGTTGAAATAATTTCTTTAATAAAATGCTTTCTGCGCCTTAAAAAGACGAAAATAATGAAAATGCCCGCCATACTACCCCTCAAGTTAAGATTTCGACGTTTGATTAGTAAGGCCATCTGTCGTCATCAGATGTAGTTTGAACAGAAAGTCGCATACCGGGGTGAATTTTTTCGTGTTCCAGTTGCTTCGTGTTTAAGAAGGGCAACATAGCGCCGTTCCAACTATGTTTGGCAGGGTTCACAGATGATCATTTAGAATTATTATTTATGCCATCATAAATACACAGGAAAAACGTTTTTGACCTAAAGATGGTTTTGATAAAGTGGGTTTTTTTCAATCACATACAATTGGACGTGGTTGGGGTGATTTATAACCATTGAGCCGTTTTTAGTAACATTCCTAGTGCCAAGCAATTACGTTCAACGGTTATCACTAAGGTTAGTTCGCCTTTTAATGAGTAGTAATATTCCGATAAGTGGTCTGTCTGGTAAGAGACTTGGACATTTTGTTAAGCATCTTACACAGTTACCGGATTACTTGAATTTCGTCGATACTGAGACTAACACGAAGTATTTCAAATCAATCTTTAGCCTTTTTTCTACAAGATTAGCAAATACGTGGCTCACTTTTCGGGTAACCTAGAAGTCTGTACTTGCAGGATTATTTCTTACTCTAGGGCAGTTACTGTTGTTTTTGAGTGTTACTGTTTCAGCTAAACATTTAAACTTTCCGAAATTTTGATTAAGCTTACGACGCAAGTATTTCTTACGATTAAAATCACGGTTCCCGGTGCGGCCTCAAATAGCTCAATTCAAGCCTCAATTCAAGCCTCAATTCCAAGCCTCAAAATTCAAGCCTCAAATAGCCACTTGTTGTTTTTGAGTGTTACTGTTTCAGCTAAACATTTAAACTTTCCGAAATTTTGATTAAGCTTACGACGCAAGTATTTCTTACGAGTGTTAGGGCTTTTCCTGCAGAGGTTCCGCATCATCAAAACAGTCATTAATTACTGTCATAAGACGTTTTTTTCTGAAAAACACGAAAGTGGAGGCAGTTATTTTGGAACTACCACTTAATCTATGCCTAAAACAGTTTATGATTAAGTAAGGATGCGGCATTTTTACGTTAGAAAATAATATTTTTTTGAGGAAAAGAACGTGTAAGCAATGTGCTAAATTATGGACATTGTTTCGAGTTAAGCATCCATTACGAGCGAACGAAAAGTACGTTAAAATCTCTGGCTTTTACCTGGGTAATTTTCTAAGCACATAAACATAACATCCTCGAACCACGCTAATTGCCTACTACAAACTGCTCAAAATCCTCTATTCTAACAATGTTTTTATCGCTGTCGTTCCCACGTATTCCGACTGAATATAAGGTGTGCATGGGAACTCGCTATACTTACCTGCTCTTTCGATCAACCATGAGTGAAAATTGAGCTAATGCTTACCTGGGGCTGAAGTTAAATATCATTTGTGCCATACTGGACTGAACATAAAGGAGAAGGATAGAGGGATAAGCAAATAAACGGTTTCAGGTTCACAGTGTATAAAACTAATTAAACCCTGCTTTTCTCTCAATTTTCATGTATACTTGCGAGATATATAGCCCTCTATGAAATCGATACACTTAAGAGCAAATACTATAAATCTCACGAGCAAAAACAATGAAAACTAAGATTTTATCTGTTTGCAAACTGAGCTGGAGTGGGTGATGCACTCTTATCGGGCTAATTTTGCAGTAAAAAAAGATTTTTTAATTTATTTGTTTACCTAAATTTAGTGACCTTATGTTGCATTTTTGCTCTGCGTAATTGTTGCATGCTGCAGAGACACACGCACCCAGATAGAAACCAAATTTTTTTCTTATTTATATTTTAAGTGTCGAATGGGTGCCGCAACGCGATCAGTGAGCATTTCTTTACCGTAACGAAATTTTGCGGCTGTTCCGTTTTGAAGTTCATCTTAGATGCTAACCTGTAAAGGATCGCGTAAGCGAAGTTTATTGCAGTTGATCGCAGTAGGAAAGTTAAGCGATTTACTATTTTGGCTTTTTTCTATATAATTACGAGTCGGTAAGCGTATAACTAGACTGTGACTCATGATCCACAAACTTCGGCCAGTTATGTGCAACTTTGTTATCGATAACTGCACACGAAAGAACAAACCGTTTGAATTTGGAGTTACACAAAGACCGGAAGTGACCATCAAGTGTCAGATTGTGATGCCGGAAAGCCCACTGTCAGAGCCTTAAACCTATGTGGTCGTTTACGTGATATGATGCAGTTGCCGGCGAATAAGTTGCGTCAGAGAAGTGGAAAGGGCAGTATTAACGCGAGTGGCTGAACAAGTAATAGTAGTGATGCGGAATGACAATAACTTTTATATCGTTGACGAGAGCAAAGTTATCACTAGAGGTGACGATGGTGTGAGTTGCCAATTGCTTCAGTTATACTTTTCCCGTTCGTAGATATTTATAAGGCCTAATGACCTCCAATCTTCCTTCAGAGCTGCGACTTCATCTGGGTCGAGTAATTAACCACATGTGGAATTCCGCGCGACGGAGCACCGGGCATCTAACAGTGACGGTGAGTCAAACTGATCAAATAATAACACGCCAAAACCAACATGCATGCCTAAATTGTATCAAGTGCCGACTCGGCTGGGGGCCACCATGCGATTACCACGTCACATGCAACCATCTGCGATTAATGTGGAAGCCACCAATCTTGATACACACGCAGAAGTAAAGTTAACTCCGTCACGTAAGTATCTTAACCTTTGTACAAACGGCGTTCCTCTTTGGTATTCTCCCGGATGATGGATTTGAATATGAATACGCAACACTTGCTTTAGCTTCCGGCTACTGGCAGGTGGAAGGGAGGCCAGTTGACAGAGAAAAGATGCCTTTTGCTGTCCCCTCAGGCCTTTACGAATTCGATACAATGCCCTTCGGGTTGGCAAATGCCCCTAGTAATTTCCAACGGATAATGAATCAGGTTCTTGCCCAGTTGATCCCAAACTCGTTTATTGTATAAATGGACGATATTATCGTCCTCGGTAAGGATTTTAACAACTACCTCGATAATCTTCGGTCTGTGTTCGACAGCCTCAGACAGGCTGGTCTCACTTTAAAGCCTAGCAAGTGTGTCTTTATCAAGCCACTCGTCAAATTTATAGACCATGTCGTCTCTGTCACCGGCATAGAGACCGATGATGAAAAGGTAAGGCAAATTCGTGACTGGCTAACTCCCACAGATGTATCCCAGGTTAGAAGTTGTTTAGGACTTGCCTCGTATTTTTCACCATTTTATAAAGTCCTATGCCCGTATTGTAAGTCCTTTTCATAAGCTGGCACAGAAAGATGTTAAATTCAAGTGAGCTGCTGACTGTGTTAACAGCTTCCAGACGCTGAAGGATAAGCTTTGCTCGTCTCCGACTTTAGTTTTCCCAAACATCAGCCCTGATGCTAAAAATTGTATTAGATACTGACGCTAATGATAACGCAATAGGACTGTCCTCTCCCAGTTGCAACCCGATGGTACCGAGCGAGTCATCCAGTACCTCAGTCGTTCATTGACTAAAGCAGAACGTCGTTACTGCGTGACTCGCAAAGGGATGCTAAGATTTGGTATGTGCATACTTTGTTGAAGAATGTCGGCCATACTTTCAGCTTCGGCCGTTCATCGTGCGCACGGACCAAGCTCTTTGACGTTGCAGCGGAATTTTAAGAATCCTGAGGGGCAAGTTGCTCGGTGGCAGGAAAAAGTGGCAGAAAACGAGTTCGAATTCGTGTTCCGACCGGGTCGCCAGTCCGGAAATGCTGATGCTCTCTCAAGGAAACCGCATCGCCCTCACGGCGAATGCCCGTCATGCATTGACGTCACCATATCCGCCGTCGCCTTCCAAAACGACCAGAGCCTACTCTGGGCTGCAGTTCAGAGAGACGATCCGCATATATCCCCCATTTACAACAGGAAGGTAAGCAATGCCAGGGCTCTCAGCAAGTCAGAACTAGTGGGATATAGCTAAAAAAAACCGGTACCTCCACAGCCTCTCGGACAAACTGTTCAATGCAAACGGTGTCCGTTTCTACCGTGACAGCAAACAGTATCCAAAGCGTGTTGTGCTACCATTTTCGATGGTGGACGACGTAGTGGAATGGATGCATGCAAAACTGGGCCACTCCGGAATTCACAAAACTCAGTGGGCCCTTCGACGACGCTTCTTTTTGAAAACCAAAAACGTGACATTCAGGACGTAATTCGGTCGTGCGAGTTCTGTTTTGCTTCTAAGTCACCCAACCAATCGTCAAGAGCCCCCTCCAACCGATTAGAACAGGTAATCCTAATGAAAGGATAGGGATTGACCTTGTTGGGCCGATCGCACCATCCGCTAAGGGAAATAAGTTCACTAGTCATGTAGGATTTCTTTACCAAAATGGCGGAAGCGGTGTCCCTGCTTGCTGCATCTGAGTTCACTGTGGTCAGAGTCATCTTTAATAGTTCGAGGTTCGTCATTCGAAAATGCTGTCGTAATCGAGCTTCGCAACTTCTTTAAAATAAAGAAAACACGTACGACTGCATAACACCCACAGGGTAATGGTCAGGTCGAAAGGATCAACCGGATCCTCCTTAACCTTTTGTGGGCCTTTATTGATAGGAATGCCACACCCACCTGGGACGACGCTATACCAGCCTGCATTTTGGCATACCAATCCACGGTAAATGCTACCACACGCCATACCACTTTCTTTATCAGATGTGGTTGGGAGATATGCAACTCCCTGAAGACCTTCACCTTCCACCTGCGCATCAAACAGAAAACGTAGACACGTATGCTTTACGGTTAAGGAGAAACCTATGGATGGCATTTGAGGAAGCCCGCCTGCATTTGCAGGAAGGACAGCGGCAGCAGAAAACTTACAACGACCGTCTAGTGCATGGTACCCCATACCAGGCAGGGGATATCGTATGGATGCGAACTTTTGCGGTGCCTGCTCGGGTACTACCCACATTAAATCCAGTGCGGGTTGTTTGGTTGTTACTCGTTTCCTGTCAGGCACGACCTGCCTCATCCGTCACCAAGATAGGCCGTATTCCGAAGAGTACTTCGTCTATTTTAACTGCCTCAAACCAGGATATCTGGTATGCGAGAACGCCGACCATTCGGAGATGCAAGCTTGCCCGCCTCACCAGGACGATACTTAACTAGTTAAACACTACATAGAGGTCCCCCGGAAGGATGCTACGTGCTGCCCTAGGTGTTCAACGATGAATAAATGTTGAAAAACTTGTAGAGGTACCTCCTGAAGGTGGATCGGCTACCGAAATAAGCGATGCTGCTGGGGACAGCAGACTCTTTTTATAAGAGGAAGCAATGTAGAAAGGTATAACCACGTGTTTCTGGTAGAAAGTTCTGGAACCACGCGCATCCGTAGAACATTCTTGAAAACGCGCCCCTTAAGGGGCGTGGACGCGATTCTTCATCATATTTATACGTCTAGCACTTAAACACGATTTAGGTTTCTTATAAAGTTTTTAAACATAATAATATAATTTTAATATTAATGAAGGGAAAATATGCCCAGCATAAGTTTGTTTAATCTCTCTCCCCCAATGCATCTCAAGCAATCATCACCGATTGGGTATGACCTTTTCAATGGAGAAGTTATGAAAATGGGCGAGGAATGAAATCCAGGACCCCGTTTTCGGCTGAGCCTGACGATCAGGAATCCTCATTGCAACCCATCTTTCGTTCCTCCTGGATCCCCGCTGGACAATCATCCCTCAGACTTCGATTATTTTTGTACTAGGTTTTTCTTTTTCAATTTTTTCTCACTTTATTTAGGTTATTAGTATATTGCATATACAAATGTTTTCCTTTTCCTGCTGGGTCGTAGCTAACGCATTTTGGGCACTTTAAATGGGTTCTTTAGTTTTACTATGAAACTGGCCAAAATCATGCTAAAAGGATAGACCGCGTCGCCCTTTAAGTCATTTAGAAAAGCGATTGGACAGGCATTGTTGTCCTTTTTGTTTTTCAGACAGTGAATTGAACCCTGAAGCAGTCTCAGTCAGCTCTCTGGATGAGAAAAGTCGTCGCAATAAGCCACTATTGCAAAGGATTATGCTTCGTAAGGAAGATAGCCGTATTTTTAGAACAATTCTGTGAAAATATTTAGATATTTACCGAGAGTCACATCTTCTCGCTCATTTACGGTCGCTTAGGGAAAATTCATCTCGAGAGTTGGAAGTGGTCGTTTGTGACCGGTTGGATGACTGTTACAACGGCCTACCTGCTTTTGAATCAGTCATAATCAGTCATAATCCAGTAGAATAAGTAGGTTGAGGTGACCGGCTGATGTTATCAGTAGTCTGTCATATGAGAAAGTTTCCAGATAAACGCGAATTTTTATTTTAATTTTTTTGTATAAGATAACATGCTAGAAACCTTACTTCTGTTCATTAGATGCTTTGGACTTACCGTAATGATTTTTACTGCTCGAAAACAATTTTTATATACTGAAAATATAATGCTTGTAACTGCCTCCAGCTGTTTTTTTCTTTATTTTGTCTACATTTGGAGAACACTTTCCGTTTATGTTTTTTTCATTCTTTGGGAATAAAATGTCGCAGAAAGCTAGGTCAGGCGCGTAAAGAGGGTGAGAAACCGTTTTCAGGCCTTTTTTCCACATTAACTGGTTGATTTTAAACTTTGTGTGGGCAAACTCCTCGCCCACAGATCACCGCAATCTAGGTCGTTTATTCCACTGCCCCATTCAACCACCTCAGCACATGTAGATAGCAATGTTAGTTTACTATGGTGCCATGGGCAACAAATTCAAAACACGTATGATGTCGCAAAAAACCATCATGAACACCTTTTTCTCGCTAAATCACTGGGAGTGTGGGGTTGGTTTCTTCTGAATGATACTTGACCAACTATTTAAGAAGACTGTTTAGTAAACATACCTAAAGGAAGAGGTTAGCACTGTCAATCCACTTTTGTACAGATAATAATTATCGTCTTTGGGTACCCCTTGTAAATGCCGTTAGACGTTGAGCCTCTCTCTTATAGCTGACTCGGGTATCATACGTATAGTCACGTGCGCCAGAGGTATGGGTTGGTTGCTCTCAGCTGGTTTCACCTTCCAGTCAAAGTGATCCTTATTGGCCAACCACTGATAGCGATTTAAACACTCGGCTGTCGATCTCAAACATTGAATATCACTCGGCAGTACTTTTTCTCAGACAACGAGATCCGGTGCTACCTTATGAGCTGTTTACAGGGGCTCGTTTATTGTGTATTTGGCTAGCATTTAAAGTAAATACCTAGCTGTCTTGCTGACTAACTAAACTGTCTTATTTTTCTGTCCGAATAATTTAAACACTAATGCATTAGTCTATTTAATAACTGAAGGAGGAAATTTTGTTTGTTAAGTGCCATACCATCCATGTCAGAAGTGGAATGGTGTCGTCATTTGACCCCCCCACCCGGCAAGAAAAAGAATGGAAACGTCCACTTTTGTGAGAACGATAGAGAAAGCGAGGTATAGAGAGGGATTGGTCGTCTGGTGGCGTTTTTATATCAGGATTTTCTGTAATGCTACGGATTACATTCTACACTATCGCAAGACACCTCTTGGAAAGGTATATACTCCCGTGCCCTAACAATAACACTAACGCTAACCTAAATCATAACTTAAACGTTAAGCTAAATTCTAACCCTAGTCCTAACTACTCTCGGATTTAGTGCAAAGCAACCACCATTACAGTCAGTTTCTGCTCCCTCGTCCTGCCAGAGCGCATATAAAAAAGTCCTACCCATAGATGTGCAGTGACCAATCACCCTGAACTTACGTGTCCTGCGTTGGTGAGAACATTTTCTAAAATGCATGAATTAACCTGTGCACTGCAGCATGGCTTGCTAAGAACTGCTGTAGCACATGAATTTGAAACAGGACTTGGAGTAGGAAAATGCTTCAAGGCTCCTATAGGAAGCATTTTGTAACATCGACCCAGCAGCCGCCTAGGGGATATACGAACCAAAACTCCCTTTTATAACAGCCACCTGAAAACCAGTAAACGTGTCCATGGCATGCAGTTTTTCGAAGTGAATACCTCTATGAATGTTTTTTTCTAGTTGGTATTGCTCAGTCTGCTATCAGCTAGAGTGTGCTTCAATAAAATTCTGACATGAAATAGATAGCTATATATACTGCAACCGTATACGTGAATAACATACGCTTAGATGGTGCGGAAGTTGAAGTCGAGCTTCATGAGATGATCAGTACGCGAAGGAATCAACTTGCTTAAGGTTGCGAAAATTATATAATTATCCTATCGTTTTTATTTTATTTTTGTAAATGCTTTTATATTATTAAGAGATAAAATAATTTATTTTTCACTTTCTATTCTTGGTCTTGTTGTTGTCACTGATTTTTAAATCTTTGGATTTTTTTCTACAACAGATATTTTCGCAAATTAATGAGTTTCCCATATTGTTTCTTATCTGCTGCTTTACGGAGTAATATTTCTTTTGAAATACCCTTAAGTCCTGCGTACCGTGAAACGTTTTTACGCTGCATTTACACCATGTCATACTGCTCACAGCACAGTGATTCCTTAAAGAGATTTACTCAGGATAAGTGGAGATGAACACGATTGCAGTGGCCAACAAAGACTCAGGACGCGTTTGTAAATAATGCTGACATCCTGGTCCCTAACTTCGCAAAATAGGGTTTTAATGAGAGGGTCTCTTGAGTATCCCGAATTTCGAAGATGAAATGCAGGTGACACTAAGGAATCATAGCTTTCTGACCTTTGTTCAGGAGAAAAACCAGACTAACTTGTCAGTCTGCAGCTGTTTAAAGCACGAGTTAAATTATGTTAGGGTACTTTTGACAGGGTATTAAGCGTTCACTGCGCGATAGAATAACCTCAGGTCCCTTCTTCGAAGTCCGAGTGACCTGCCCAGGTCAGAGCGACATTCCTTGGGATCTCCCTCCAACGCGCATTGCAGAGTGGCCCAGATCTGCTAGAAGTGAGCGGTGCTCTAAAGACCATAGTACAAACGAGTCTTTGACGTTTAGTCCTTGTTTTAAAGGAGAAAGATGTTAGTCGGTCGGTTGGTAGCCCTCTGAACCTCAATTTCTAACGTATGGTGGTGGTTGCAACTCTGTTATTTTTTTACATTTAACTGAAAGAGGATATCTCATTGTTGGTTTCGCTTTCTTTCTCTCACCTCCTTAACACATCAACAGCCCGTCCGATAATGTCAATGGATTGATGATGAAACTGTGTGCATGGACTAATGTCGTCAAAAGCCTCTTTCTAGCGCATGTTACACGCATTCGTGGCCATATTTAATGATCCACACAGACTAGGCGCAGACATGGGCACGTGGCAGCATTTTACCCCGTAAATTAGCAAACTGGCAAGGAAGCCAAATGATAGAGGCTTCTATCAAAGAAGACTGAATGACATTCTTTCATCAATGCCCTGTCATAGGATAAACTGTGTGGTGGAACGGGTCAGTAAAAATTTTTCATACGCAAAGCTTTTGTATAGGGTACGGCAGAAGTTTCTACGGGAAGGACGATATAATTTTGCTGTGATTAGATCAGGATATAGTATTTAAGGTAAATGCATTCTGAATACTCAAGGAATTTGTATAATCCGTCTGATTCGACATTTCTGTGTCACCTTGCAGTTTCTCATCGCTCTGGTGGGGATGATTCGAAAAGTAAGTTTTTAACAGTGAATATTTTTATGACTTTAACGAGGCACATAGCACTAGAGGATTTATTCGATGTCCAAATATATGAAGCCAAAAAGCATCTGTAGATTAAAATGGCTTGAAGAAGGATGTCTTATTTCGGCTCTGATAATCTGAGAGAGGTCTAAATTGAAACGCCGAATAGATGGGATTTTATCCAAATTTGGCTGTGAACTATCTCTATACATAATATCGAAACGTTTGGGACTCTCAGAGTGCCTTTCTCTCATATGTAACACAGTGTATCGTAGCAACAAAAAAACATGCACTTTTCTTCATTGTGTTCGTCTTTAGACTACTTGAAATCGTCTTGCCTTTAAAACGTTTGCCAATGTTTATTTCACTGGCTATAATTACTAAGACCGTCTTAATTTTGTAAAGGCCAGCATAGGAATACTTAAGGTGAAAGAAGGCCAATGGAAGGATGCAAAATCATCATGAACAAATAAATAGAAGATAAAATAGTGAAAAATTAGATAAATTTTCTAAGAAAGGCCGCTTATAAATCAAAATAACTGTACTAGTTTCTGCTAAATTTCTATCGAAGTTTGAAGCTCAACATCGGCTCTAAAAGTACAAACAGACTGCATGCTCCAAATTTTGTGCTTAAAATCAGTATACTTTAACAGTATAGACACCTAAATCATGCTTGACGTTCGTTGATAAGCCTGTGCCCGGCTTCCATCCTGTTGCCCATTAGTTTGGATGGGGAACAGTTGAGTTAAAAGGGGGCACTATTTGAAAGAAATACCTGTTATCTCCAATTTTTCTGAAATAACATTTCTACTCGCTTTTTCCTAGTAAACAGTAAATTTTGCCTTCACTGCTCTCATTTCTGTTTGCTGTTTCGTTGTGAAATCAACTGAGCTCATATTTTTCTTTATGATCCCTCTATTCATCTTGCTTACAATAAATAGTTCAGATGGAGGACCTGCCTGAGGTGAGAAGTCGTCAATAATCAAATCAATGCCGGTGATAGCACATTGGTAAGAATAGCAACGAACAACCTAGCTAATCATGCATTACTAACTAACTCCTTCGATTTTCCGAGGATTTAAACTGTTAGGTAAGTTATTTCAGGGATTTATTTCAACCCCGTTTGTTTCCAGTCGGGGAGCATATTAATTTTTCTTGGCATGACATCCCGTGCCAGTACAGGTAATTGAAAACAGAAGACTCGATATCGTCAAATGAACTGAATTTCCTTTCATTTCGTGTGCTTACCTGAATATTCATCGGTGTTAGCTCGAGGATTGTATGCCGTAAGAGGACTTCTTAACAAAGGATTTGATATCTTTTTCGAAAAAGGCCTTTATCTTTTGAAAAATATTATACTTCAGCATTTTTTGAGCGTCATTATTTTATTTTGTAATTGTGCATAAGTCCGGTTATTTAAACACATTCGATTTCTGCAGGTATAATGTATTATTTTTTACTGTTAACTAACTGTGTGGACCGCAGGCCGTAAAAATAAAATGTTCTCGTATAAACTCTTTACGGGTTTTATTAAATATTGAGCGACCATTTATTAAGAAGTTTGAAAATGCGTCGACCATCTGACTAGTTCTGGTGATTCTCCCTAAGCGTACTGCCAAATGTCATTCATCATCATTAAGTTACTAAAGTCATCAGACCTGGTTAACCAGATGGTGGTCTTCTTACCAGCTTATTCTTCTGGTACCTGGAAATGGGGCATCTTCTTCGTCTATCAACGTGTGTTCTGTTGCCCTAGCATCAACCTAAACACCTTCTTAGCCACTGAGCCACACACTAACCTTTGAAACCAGTACCAAAGTTTTCGTAGATTAACAACTAGAACTCACATAACAATATTTGCAGAAAAAAACAAACCAACCCAAAATGCTCAATTCGCAAACAGTGTGGGTCACTGTAAGTTTTTCTGTGCACGTTCGGTCATGAAAATAGACAATAGTTTTAAGCGCGTCTTCCCCATAGAGTTCTTCCTTTTCTATTTTCATCCTCAAACTATAAGCGTACGCCCACTGCACAACGGAAAATTAAGTATCTGTATTTTTCTATTTTTTTATTTATAGGCGTAGGTTCCGGAAACAAGGGAGTGAAAATGACCTTTTTTGGCAGGACAATGGCCAAAAGAAGTAAAGTGGAGTACTCCGTTTATTATCCTATAACAATTTCCTTGGGAGATGTTTGAATATATGCCCCATTCCTCAAGGGCAAACTTTTAGTCCATGACTTCTGCCATTTAAGAAAATCATGGAAAAACATTATTGAACTTGCAAAAGTATCAACAGTTATATGGTCAAATGAGTGCTGGATGATTTCCCTTAAAGGAAATTAATTCAACGTAGAAATCACTACATAAAACAAAGTTATCATTTTTATGCTCTGTTTTCTCATATAAAAGTATATGGAAACGCTTTTGCTGGTTTGAGATTTTACAGTAAAGCCGTGGAACCCAGAGGCATGTGCTATGAATGCTTATTATTGATTTTTTAGAGTTATCAGCTAAAGTGTTAACTAAATAAACAGCAGTATATTGGTCCAGGAGCATTCCGTGACCAATAAGTGTTTTCAAAAACCTTGAAATTTGGTTCAGACATACGCCATGTGAAATAGAATTAGAATTTGCGAACAGACGCGAAGAAACGAATTCCAGGAAGGATTCACGAAGAAGGCGACACGATCACTGCAGCAAGAGCTTTATTAGTCTGACGTTCTGCTTCTCTATCGAATCCAAAACTGTACTGCATCCCTTGTGTCACCTACTACCCTTTCCTGTGACCGTCGCTGAGTGAATCCCAACATCAGGCTACTAAAGCTCTTGGTCCAAGGATCGTGCCTCCTTCTTCGAGAATTAACATGATCGAGCTCTGTTGACTGCGAAAAAAGGAAAGCATTTGTTTTGCCTTGAAACCACGGTTCGGATCTCGAGTAGTTGAAGGCAGCAATAAGCAGTTGAGGCTGTAATTACCATTTCTGGTCAGAAGGTACCACCTCAGCCTCCGTGGCCGGTACTCTCAATGCTTCCGCATTAATGCCTGCCCTCCTCTATACGGTAGTCTGTAAGGGCTCCTGTCTAGAGCATCACAGTAAAACGGAGTATTCTTATTTCTTCCGTTAGGACAAAGAACTAGGTTAGCACTTCTGAATTCTCGTGATCCCACTCTACAAGGTGTGACTCTGATACTCAATCGATGGTTTTCGATTTCACGATCTTATCCTCAGTTTTTCAATGCCTCGACTCAAGCATTGCTCACTTACGGTGGCAACTGAGTCAACTTGGACGTTACCTATTTTTGTGGCTGATATTTCCCAAGGACTAAGCCTGTTTACACATTTTGTAACAGAAATTTCTTGAAGAAGTAAATTCTACAGGTTTCCAAGGTTAACCTTATTTATATATCCCCCGGAAGGACATGGGAACCGGAACCACCCGTAATACAGGTGGTTATGTGCTTTATTCCTGGGATGCTAGCGTTAGGATGTAGGTAATGTTCGGGTTAGTGTAAGGACATGCGAATGCTTATCTTTCCTACAAGTTAACACAGGGCCATCGCTACCATGGGGCCGGCCATCTGCGCGTATCTTTCCAGTGACCATAGAAACGCTCTGGACTGTGTTTTAATTAAATGATGGCCCCAAGTAATTTCGGTTTTTGAAATTTATGTTCTACGGTGTTACTATAAGAAACTATATGCTATCATGCTAAAAAGCATTTTTATTTACGGCAGCAAATTGTGCAGTGACGAACTAACTGCTTGTCGTATGGAGGTATTTTAGCCGACTCATGAGATGATGTTGCTGAAATTAGCAATGGCAAACCAGAATGGCACTGACTACGGAAGGAAGTCATTTTTTACGTCTTACCAATTGATGTTGTGAGCTTACTTTCTTATTAACTTGTTTGATGGCAACTTCATTGTTGTTCTCAAACGTTCGTTGATTAATCACCATTCTTGATAAATTTATCAGTCCTTTTCGTGGTTTCGGCCCATTTACTCTTCTGCAGAATTTGCATGGAAGGCAGTTATCAGAGCCTGTTCTTTTTCTCAAATGCTTATCAAAGTCAGCCAATAATTCTGAAGCTGCTTTCCCGCGCCTTAAATATATGCATAAAAATAACATTCTGAAAGTTCCCCGTACTTTATTGACTTTTATGTCCCAAGATGGCTTACCTTAAATTCAAGCCTGTGGACAGCTTACAGCATAAATCTCGAGAAGGTCCATAATCGTCGTTAAGATAACTCACAAGACATTACTAGGCATCTACTAGACCTTAAAACATTTGCGTTTTAATAGTCACTGTGGCAATGGCAACTGTGGCAATATAACAATCTACGTTGTTATTACGGTCGAAATTAAATTGCGCTTTCATATTTTAAGGTAAGCAAATGGTGATTTAAAATATTTTATTTCAAGAAACGAAATAATATCTTCACAGATTATCTAAAGCAAATATTCTGAATCATACATACAGTTCGGTCACTAACTGATGCAAATTCGCGAAATTTGCACAAAAAAATCGTAACGTAAACATCGTCCACCGTGCCTTCTCCCAATTTATACTGCTTTAAAGAGACAATTGATCTGTAAAAAAATGTTATTTTTGGGTGTAAAAATTACTATTTCTAAGCTAAGAAATAATTTACTTTATCAAAAACCATCAAATCGAAAAAAAGACTTTATGAGAGGTCAATTCCTGAAGGCGTTATATCACGGACAGCAGAGAAGGAAAAGGACAAAATAATAAAAACGGTAAAATGCAACGTACTGATATTTTTTAATTTTTTTTAGCGTGTAATACTGTCATAGGTCTGGAGAACATAGGGACTACTAATTTGTTAATGGTGGTTTGGTCTATACAATCATTTAGCACAAACTGCAGTCTTTTCTCGATTTAAATATGTTTCTCTGCGTGTCTTAGTTCCTTTTTATAAGCGCAAAGAGATTTCCAATGGGATTTAGGTAACTATGGTTGGCAGGAATATGAATGCTTTTGAGGCAGGAGGCGGAAATTTTGGCTGTGGTCTAAAAATATCAGATTATAGAATAAGGCATAAAATATGTTTTTTCTGTGATATTTGCTAGCATGGGAAATTTTTGGATGTCCGGCAACCTCCAATTTCACTCAAACCCTGTCAGTTTTCCTTCAGTATACAATATTGGGCAGGCCGTGCTCTTTAGTAAAAGGCCGTCTTATCCTCGAATCCAATCAATAAATCAAAATTGCAGGGAAAAAAATACGCTTAACTATTGTTCAAATTCCAATCACGACTTTGCATGAGTTAGGTCATCTTCTATAACTTTTGGAAACTGTATCGGAATTTTTAGCCATTTTGTATTAAATAAACTTAAACACACAAAGTCTGCATTTTGTGCCTACTGCTGTAGCTCTTGACAGTATTTGTTTAATCGCAACAGCTAGCTATTGCCGATCTTTTAGGCTTAATCACGACACTTATAAAGATCAAAAATTTGAGCTTCTGCAGAGCTTCCAAGTATTAATTAATTTAGCATAAAAAAGCTAAGTCCACCCGGATTCTGACAGATTTATGCGCAACACCAATATGGCAGATACACGAGCAGCAAACAATCGCATAAACGTATTTGTTTCTCTTCTCAGTTTAACTGTTTTAAATCGTAGTAGAGGGAATTCCTTTGACTCTGAAATTCCGTCTTGCATGAGCACTTGATCACCGCATTTTAAAAAGTTTTTAAGCATTGTTGCAGACCATCTGGGTTGCTGAGCCATGAAACAGCTGCGTAGATAAAGTTGAGGTATACGTTAATTTACTTCGCAGGCCTACCTGGTTGTCTATTAACGAAAGGCTCACTATATTTCTGTAGAATTTTTAATTCCCTTTGAGGATTTTCCGTCCAAAACCAGTGCGTTCCCGTAGTCGTATTACAGGTTGCTCTTTTTCCGACAGTTGAATTCGTTGGGGCCCTCTCTAGAAAGAAAGTTACTTCGGAGTTAACTGGATATCAGGAAATGTCTGCTTTCATTTGGACCTGGCCAACTTTCCTTTTATAAACCGCATTGGAATGAATTATTCATTTATAATTCATTTTTGCGCGTCAAATCAGTCTGAAGAACAAAAATACGAAAGTCGTATTACCCACTAAAATTTCAATTTGAATCCCGAGTTTTTTACAAATTGATCAAATGAATGGTTTCAACTCATTATGGGGCATACTCTGATGATAAAATGGAATATGCTTATCCCTAGCTGTCAAAACTTTGGAAATTTATGCTTGTTGTCATATGGTTAATGCTGCAGAATTTTCGTGAAAATTGAAGGAAGCAATTAGAAACTTGTGAATGTTAGGTGGCTTGACGGGTAGTTGTGCTGGGACGCCGCCTGTTGTTCACGTATTCGGTTCATTTGCCGGCAACCTTTATCAGCTTTATTTATTCTAGTTGGTACACCATAACGTTAGCAAACTCGTACATTCACATGAGATACACCTGGTGTGCTGGCTTAAGAACCAAGGCGACCCAGTCTCGCCGAAGAATATCACAACATATGCATATCCAGATAATCGCAGACTATGGCAAACTCCACACACGTTCATTTATATACAAGATATTCTGCCTTGTTACCATGTACCCAGGTAAAAATGTATCATCCACTTTGACCGTCGCAAGTGATGAAGTTCAGCACTGCCTCGATTGCGCAGTGACGTCTCGTGCCCAAACGTGTGTATGGAATCAGATTTGAGTCGAGTCTACCTTTTCTCATTTCTCCACACGTCCAGCGTGCCGCGACAGCAGCATAAATTCGATAGGAAACTTAAACGGGACACAGAGTTTAACAAGGCTTAATAGCCTTACTACGTCCACTAGGCATGGCCAGCCTTCCAGCTCCACAAGGAAAAAGAATAGTTTCCAATCGTAAGTGAGCAAATGCCTACGAATGCTGCACCATAAAGCAGCTTTGCAAGGCTCCCTATGAAACGAAAAGCAGTCTTCGTGATATCAGCAAAACGCAAGGAGTTTTCTTTCTCATACGTGCCTTGGGAACGTTTTTGAGAAACTGTCGGTTTTGGAAGCCCTTGAAAGTGCAAAACCGCCGTTTACGTTGTTCCTTTGAATCTCACTAGGCAGGCTACATTTCTCATGAGATAATACAAAATAACATCGTAATCAGGTCGTGTTCTGATACCAACAGTAACGAAGCCATTGGAACAGGCTTCTGTAGTCGTCTGATATACTTCGTTTCAGACGATAATAGGCAAAATATTATCGAGTTCCCTAAACTATATGGGACTTTTAGATGGCTTTGCTTTGCCGTGAGTGGGCCATGCGGTGGACGTAAAGCATTGGTTTAATGCAGGTAGTTGTTATGGGTTATTCCTGTCACACAAATTGCGACATAAGTCTGCCTAGTTACCAGTCTGCAGGGCAGGCATATTTTCAACCGGGAATCGGTTGTCATAGTAACAGTTGCATTGGTAATAGCGGTGGTAGGAGTGATGCATTGTCGCAAGTAGCCGTTGCCCACTCTGCACTTGCTACCTACCTTGCGTGCTGACGTGATGGGCTTTCATAAAATCAATCTATCCAAAGCCTCTCTTGTTTCGAGCCCAATACATGTTCTTAAACGACAATCCAAATGAAAGCAATTGGCTTTTGTGGTTTGTCACTCATCAGGAACGATAAACTGAATTCATTTTAGCCCCCTGAAGTATAAAACTAGTCTACAACAAAGGATTACGTTGTGCGCCAACATGGGGTTAGGCATACTTTATAAATTCTTGCCTAGAACGGGTGAAAGTTCCCCAAACCAAACAAGCCATTATCAGCAGGAGTATCGTCGACCTCCTGATTGCAAGATAAACAAAGGAAAAGAAGGACATTAAGTTGAGAGCGCCGTTGACGGCCGGAGCAGAAGTGAACTGCGAGGTGGAGGAGGTGGGAGGGGGCAATTGACCGCATGCATTCACAGGGGTTGCCTTAAAAGACTACTTCTGTCTGACGCTTAGTTCTGACAGGTGCAGAGACAGGCATACACACGTGAGAACGCCATGGGGGTACAGGGTCGTGAGAATGGTAGAAAAAAACAGTCATAGACAATGTCTGTGGATGTCAACTAGGCACAGGGTCTGGACGGGGTTCCAATATCTATGAATCTCCTGTCCGGATTGTGCCCGTGTCTCCAAACGTTTGAAGCTCATCCGAAGCTACTTGAATTTTGAGGCAGCACAAAAGGAGTGCTTTATGTCAGCCGTGGTGTTGGAGCCCTGGCTTGCTACCTCACGTGCTTTCTGGAAAGACCGGGATTGGTAAATAAGACTATCAGAGCGATTGTTGGTAGTGGCGATGGTCGTGGTGTGAGTTAAGTGTGTGGACTTGAGCTGACGGAAGCTGCGTTCTGGTGGGGAACAGGAAGTTGTTACGGATCGGCTGTCACAAACGATGGAATCTCTGTGTCCATGGTGCATGACTCGCTGCTGCGATTGTTTACTTCGTGTAGTGGGTACCTTTCCGCCGGCAGATTTTGCACGAACACGGCCCTGCATAGCTGAGCTGGAGATGGACCAGGTGTCCTGCGATTTTCGACCCTTGTGGAAGGTCGTTCGTGGGTGGGAAGCAAAACCTGAGACAGAAGGTGGTCTAGAAGAATTGCGAGACTTGACAACTGCTGTGCCTTGAGCCACCATTTCGGATTCTAGACAGGAGATCGCGGGAACAGTAACTGGAGTTATAAAATACTGCTTGTACTGACGCAGCAGCTCTTCACGAGAAGTTTCACGACTGGCCTTTATGTTCTTTAGGCGATGAGCAATCATCTGACCGGAAGAAGAAAGGTTTGATTCTCAACACCAAACGTAAGCAGGACAGTCAACAGTAGATATTGAACAGAGATTTACTATAGTTCACAGCTTCTGCTCTTGTTGCTGTTGTTTAAACCAATTTTCCGTGTTATTTAAAGGACACATTTCATCCTGTTTTAAAGATTTAAGTGTATATATAGATAAGAAAAAGTCTGAACTGAACTTGTTAAATATTAACAGTCGAAGAAAAAAGAAAAATTAGCAATAATTGTTCCTAAATTATTTCGATTTGAAACCAGAAAGTGGAATAGAAGTTAATTAGAAAATTTGGCGAATTTTCTGTCAAAGTCATATGAAAGAGTGAACTCCGAGTTTCTTGTTTCTGATCCTCCTTCTCATTCCACGCTTGCCTGATAAATCTTTCATCGCCTTCCAGAAAAATGTTTTATATTCAATACCACAATCATTCTAGATTTTAGGGTTTGACTGTTTGCGATTTAATGGAGACGATGCAGTACTGGACAAAAGCTTTCATTAAATTTGAGATTCAGTGTATCCATTGATAAAATGGTTCTTAAAAGGTCCATAATTTCTTGTAAATTTAAATACCAACTACCGATTTTTGTGTGTTTTCGCTTAGGAGCCTTTTGTCTGAGCTGACAACAGGTTTTAAAATTTGACCTTCTCAAACAAAATAAAAACTGCAGTCAATAATAGACTGATTAACAGTTCAATGATGAATGACAAGTAATAATTAAAATCTTGCCATTGTCATAAATTAAAGTAATTTTAGATGATTCCTTAGGAAAAACACTTGCCAGTGTATGAAAACGTCCATGGTTATTTAGCTTGATTTTCATACAGAAATTACTCGGACCAAATATGTGAAATAGCGTAGTAAGCACTTCCACACTGTAGGCACACAATGCGAATTATGTCTTGTATTCACTTGGTTCACCAGTTAGCTATTTTGTCTACTTGTGTTTCAAAAAACTGATGTTTGATGGATTAACACATAGTCTCTATTCTCAGCTTTTACAAACTTCAACTCTTGGTTAAATTATTTCTCCTAGGATTGGAGTTATTAAAAAGGCAGAATACGTGAGAGAGAATGGCAAGGATTTTGCAGTTTAAAATACGCTGCCTAGGTGGTGTTTGCCCGCTAAACATGAATTTTATCAAAATAGTTTTCATTCTGTGAAGTTACTGGTTTCCCTTATTATTAAGAAAAGGCTTGGACACGAAATCTTAGCTTTTATTATGCCGTTAACATGTCATTAACCACATAGAAAACGCTGGAAAACCTACAAAGGGGCCGAAGCTCTCGCAGCTGCGTCATGTGACAGCAGAACCGGCAGCAGAAGACGCGGTTGGAATTTTAGTCAGTCTCCATCTTGGGAGTACAGTGAAACCGATGTCATTTTTGCCTGTACAGAGATATGCCTAAATAGTAAAGTTCGTATGCACTTTGTTTCTTACAAGTCATTATTTTGGAATATATGTGGTTACTAAAGAAATTAAACCACTGAAGATTCTGTGTTTCGCTTTCCAATCTTTTGCGTGGCACTGACGCATCAGGCTCAAAGCCGTACAAATCCCCTGTAGTTGAGATGCGCGCGACTGAAGTCTGGTTCACGTTGGTTTGTGGTGCGCGCAGTAGACGGGGATGAAATGACTGGCCAGGCATTGCGCCAAGTTCGTCTTGATTCAACTTGACTCAGGTTTACTGCTGGTACATACAGTAGGTATGCTAAACCAAGATATGGTAAACCAAGATTTTAAAACATGTTTTCAGTTCATAAAGATTACCTTAGTCAAATTGTAATATGTAATAACATACCACATAATCCCCAGGCATTTCAATCACGTCAAGATACCGAGCTACTTTCTGGTTGCCTCCCGACAATTTCACAAGGGAAAACCTCAATAATTAAGTAATATGACTCTTCTCATTAATTTTCGATGCATTCATAAATTCGACCAGAATTTTTAGAAAATGCATAAAAATATTCTTTCTTTTATTCCTTTGGTAGAAAATTATGTCTTCTTTAAATTCTATACTTTGAGAAAGGGTGTTGTTGGGTTTTTAAAAAAAACTTGTTCGATTGCCGAATAATTTTGAAACCCGTGTGCCGTTACACTTGCATTTGGGGTTTCCAAACTACATACTCTACGCATTCGTCTACACTGTAAGGCAGGCGTCACATAGTGCTTATATATTTTTCAAATGATTTAGACCATCTTGTATACCTTATAAGGAACACTATTAAATGGACAGACACGATGCCTTATGGATGGCCATTTTACGGTCCTAAAAATCTCATAATAAGAAACTTTTTTTAAATCGACGGATATCCCTTCTTTAAGTATAAAATTTGAAGACGTAGTTTGCTATCAAATGAGTGCGAGGAAGGATTTTTGTAAATGGTTTTATAAGGGCATCGAAGGGCGATGAGAAAGTCATACTAATTAGGTAGTAATTTCTTCAAAGTGTAGTTTGTGTAGATGGCCAGAATGACACACGTTCAAAAGCCGGCATCCCGACGTGACTGAAATACCTTGGGATTATTCTACATGAGGTTAATCCTATTCGATTTTTCCTTGTCATTAAAAATAAGTCATGTTTTTTACATATCATGTAGCCTTTAAAATCGCAGCTTGAGCGGTCCATAACTGGCGGAATACCCTTGTTCTCGATATTTAGAGCCAGAGCAAGATAAGCTTGCTTTCAATGCGGTCTTGCGATAAATCAACCTGATTGGACATCAAATTATCTAAGATTTGATTCGTGTAGGTTGAGTGAGAGGAATATGGCTATCAAGCGAGGGGGGCGGCCACTGCAACAAACACCAATTCGAAGCCTCGGCTTACCACAAGAGCCGATCTTAGTTTAAAGGTGGCACTAAAATGGCCTACATGGACACATCAGGCTCTCACAACGAAACTTTTGAAAAACGTCGTGGTTGATTTATAAACGCACTAGTTTGGTCGAGTTTTCCAAATATCAGTATTACAATCCACTTATTAGGCTTGTTGTTCTGAGATTTGGTGAGCATCGCTGATATAGGCGAAGATAGTGTGCGGATTATGCCGTATGTAATGCCTGGAACAAAATTCAATTGCCGTCGTACGCCATCCGTAAAATATATGGTGGTCATTCGCACAAAGATACGGATAACCCGCTGTAGTTGATAAAAAGAATTATTCGACAGGACATTGCTTCAACTATTTCGCGATAACAGCCTTCTAGGCAAGAAAGGTCTACCTCTGCTCACTTTATAGGAAAATGCAACTTTTGACCTTTTGGCAAGCAGACAGATGTGAGAAAGCACCAGACCTGAATGGTACTGATAGAGATTACAAAGCCACCATCTATTCAAGGCCTAGCCTTGACAACAGCAAGCTTTTTTGAGAAAGCGCACGCGCAGGATCAGTCAAATGATCGAAAGGAGCTTACATGGATCAACGCAAAGAAAAATTAAAAAGAAACGAGCCACAATTTGCGTGGAAACGAAGTTTTTAATAGATTAAAAAGACTTGGAGATGCTATCACGGCAGAGGAAAAGGAAACATGTGTGTGTTTGCCTGGGGTGTAGGGGAACTAGTTAGGGGTAGCACCACACAGATAGCATTTGGTCGCTCCATTTGTCTCGTACAGGTGGTGAATGCTCCTGTGGCCGTCTCTAACTGGTACCCAACTCTCACCTGTGGCTCCTCGAAGTTGGGTTCTTTCCAGCGGCCACACCCCGGGCAACCGTCACGACCGGCGGGCTAAACCAGGAGAGGGTCTCCGGTGTTGTGTTTGCCTCCACACCCGGTATGTCTGACTCCCGAACTTCCAACCTCCCCCCTCTCAAAAGGTCCTACGGTGGGGGCGACAGCAATCCCGTAGGCGGCCCAGGCTAACTCAGGTCGTTCTCCCACTTAAAAAAACTGTTACCCATAGTGAAGCTCGGAGCCCTCTGGGAAGTCAGAGCAGCCCTTTTTAGGGACAGCACTGCTTGCCTCCTCGTGGGGGAAGGGGCTAGAAAAGGTGCGCAAAACAAATGCTGGTTATCACGTCTTCTGCAGCCGGCCGCGGCTCGCAGATTGCAAAATACGCGGTCGTAAAACTCAAGCAAACAACAATACGCTCCGTCCCCATCCCCCTCGCCATACCCTCCAGGCTGCTCGGGTGAGTCCACTCACACTAGCAGCCTGGAATGTTCGTTCCCTTTTAAACAATCCTAGGAGCAACCGACCGGAACGGAGGACGGCGCTAGTCGAGCGGGAACTGGCGCGCTACAAGGTGGATATTGCTGCTCTCAGCAAGACCCAATTCTCTGAGCAGGGTCAGCTGGAGGAGGTGGGTGCCAACTATCCCTTCTTCTGGAGCGGCCGGCCAAAAGCAGAGCGATACGACGCTGGTGTTTCCTTTGCCATCCGGAACGACATAGGAAGACGTCTGCCCTGTCTGCCGCAGGGTATCAATGATCGGCTGATGAGCCTCCACATGCCTCTTCGAGGAGATAAGTTTGCCACCATCATCAGCGCCTACGCTCCCCCAATGATGAGCTCTTATGCGGTGAAGGACAAATTCTACAAGGATCTGCATGCCCTGCTGGCGACTGTGTCGAAGGTGGACAAGTTACTTGTCCTTGTTGACTTCAACGCCCGCGTCGGGACGGACCAGGCCGCCTGGCAGGGAGTGCTGGGTCCCCACGGTCTCGGTAGCTGTAACGATAACGGCCTCCTTCTTCTGCGCACGTGTGCGGAACACCGTCTCCTGCTGACCAACACCTTTCTCCGCCTTCCGACGTGGGAGAAGGCCACGTGGATGGACCCTCGGTCGCAGCGCTGGCATCTGCTGGACTATGTTCTCGTTCGGAGGCCAGATCGACAGGACGTGCTGGTAACCAAGGCGATCCGTGATTCCGATGGTTGGACAGACCACCACCTCGTTATCTCCCAGATGAGGCTCCGACTGCAACCCCGACGAAGGCCCCAAGGTAAGAGGCCGCCAGGTTAGTAAAATACTCTTTTGTTAAATCTGCCTGCTCACTGTTTTGATATCAGCAAGAAACTGGAGGACCTGCATGCTCCAGATGATAATGCTACCGTGGAGACACGATGGTGTCAACTGCAAAATGTCATCCAGTCCACCGCCCTCGAAGTCCTCGGTAGCGCACGCCTTCAACACCAGGACTGGTTTGACGACAGTGACGCAGACATCAGCAACTTACTCGCGGAGAAGAATGGACTACAAAAAGCCTACATGGACCTTCGGGCTGACGCCACCAAAGCAGCCTTCTTCAGATGCCGGCGCCTTGTACAGCAACGGCTGCGGGAGATGCAGGATGCCTGGATGATCCGAAAGGCTGAGGAAATTCAGGGGTTTGTGGACCGCAATGAAAGGAAAAACTTTTTCAAAGCCATCAAGGTGATCTATGGCCTGTGTATCAAGGGGACCGCACCGCTGCTCAGCTCTGATGGCACAACACTGCTGACAGATAAATCGCAAATTCTGAAGCGCTGGGCCGAGCACTTCAGAAATGTCCTTAATTGCTCATCAGCCATCTCCGATGCTGCCATTGACTGGCTCCCTCAAGTGGATCCGCCGCCTTCCCTACCAGAAACCATCTGGGCCGTGCAGCAGATTTCCAGCGGTAAAGCACCGGGATCCGACGCAATCCCACTGGAAGTCTACAAGAACGGTGGGCCCCGGCTGATGGCAGAACTCACAACACTCTTCCAGGAGATGTGGCGCCAAGGACAAGTTCCTCAGGATTTCAAAGATGCGACCATCATCCATCTGTACAAACGGAAGGGGAACCGGCAACTCTGTGCTAATCACAGAGGCATCTCGTTGCTCAACATCGCCGGGAAGATCTTCGCCCGTATCCTTCTCAATTGTCTGAACGGTCACCTAGAGCATGGTCTGCTCCCGGAAAGCTAATGTGGCTTCCGCCAACACCGCGGAACAACCGATATGATCTTTGCCGCCCGCCAGCTACAAGAGAAGTGTCAGGAGATGCGAACTCACCTATAGGCTACCTTCGTGGATCTAACGAAAGCCTTTGATACGGTGAATTGCGACGGACTGTGGAAATTCATGCAGAAATTCGGCTGTCCTGAGTGGTTCACGCACATGGTGCGTCAGCTTCATGACAGGATGACGGCGCGCGTCACTGACAACGGGACGATATCCGAAGCATTCGCAGTGACCAACAGAGTGAAGCAGGACTGCGTATTGGCTCCCATCCTGTTCAGTTTCATGTTCTCAGCTATGCTGATGGACGCCTACCGTGATGAGTAGCCTGGGATCCGCATCGCTTACTTAACTGACGGGCACCTTCTCAACAGTCGGCGTATGCAGGCTTCAACGCGCGTGTCTACGACTACAGTCCATGACTTGCTCTTCGCGGACGACTGCGCCCTTAATCACGTGACGGAGGAGGACATGCAAAGGAGTATGGACCTCTTCGCCGCAGGCTGCGCCGATTTTGGATTAACAATCAGTACAGCCAAAACGGTTTTCATGCACCAGCCACCACCCAGCGCGATATACAATACTCCCCGAATCAATTTCAACGGTGCTCAACTCAAAACGTGGAAAACTTCGCTTATATAGGAAGCACGCTCACACGCAACACGAGAACCGATGACGAGGTTGGCCAACGGATCTCCAAAGTTATTCAGGCCTTTAGCCGGCTCCAGGCCTCCATGTGGAAGAGCCACGGTATTCACCTGAACACCAAACTGAAGATGTACAAGGCCATCGTCTTGACGACACTCCCTTACGGAGCGGAGACATGGACCGTCTACTCGAACCAAGCCAGGAAGCTGAATCACTTCCATTGCAGCTGCCTCCGCAGAATACTGAAGTTGAGATGGCAAGACAGGATCCTGACCAGGAAGTACTGGAGTGGACCGGAATCCTCAGCATCCACGCCATGCTGAGGCAAGTGCAACTGCGATGGAGAGGCCACCTGGTAAAAATGGACGAGCGACTACCCAAATGACTTTTCTACGGAAATTTCGCTACGGGTGCTCGCCGACAGGGAGGTCAAAAACCATGCTCCAAGGACACTTTGAAGAAATCGGTGAAGCAACTGCAAATCAACCCGGCGACCTGGGAGGACCTCGCCCAGGAAAGATTGGCATGGAGAAGATCCGTTAAGACTGGTTCAGCAATCTATGAGGCCGACTGGATCACCACCGCCAAGGCCAAAAAAGCGGCATGAACGTCCCCAGCACCCCGGATCAAAATCGTCGATGCCCAGGCCCTGTCAACATGCCCGCGCTGTCAACGCATCCTCCGCGCGCGAATCGGCCTGGTTGGACATCATCGGACGCAATGCACCAATAATCCGATAATTCCAATTTCTACGTCAAATTCTGCCAACCCTCCTTTGGACTTCTCCACCCTCACTCCTGGCATAAAGTCCATTACTCCCACCATCATAGAGACCACATCCCTTTACTTATCGCCTGTTACCCCCACCACCGCAACCACCATCGCCTTCCCCTTCACTACCACCACCGCCACCATCAGCGATGGGGACCGTCTCCTAAACTGTCCTCAATGCAACCGCACATTCACCTCACGCATCGGTTTTGGACGGTCACTTGCGAATCCATCGTTCAGAAACTGGTGAACCAGTGCCTCGAGCACCAACACACAGCAGTGATCGTCGCCTCCACTTTCCTCACTGTCCTCGCGCATTCACTCATCGCATGGGCCTATACGATCACATGCGCATCCATGACAGCGGAATTCACCGCAATGCCGACAACACCGATACATCATGCACACCCTCCACTCCTACCATTCTCATCACCACTGCCACCTTCACTACCATCAATGACATCCCCCCAGCCTCTACCGATTTCTCCTGCCCACAATGCGCCCGCAACTTCAACTCACGCATCGGCCTGGTCGATCACCTGCAAATCCATCGCACGGAGGCTGGTAAACCAGTGCCTGGGGCTCCGACATACAGTCGCCGCGCCCACCGCCACTGCCCTCACTGCTCCCACACATTTACACACAGCATGGGCCTATTAGGACACATGCGCCTCCACGACAACCTGCGGTAAACCACCGGAGGCTAAGCCACATCAGCGCACACTATCTACACTAATACATAGACAACACCGTCACAATCATCATAATGTACCTGATAAAATTCCGGTTTCCTAGAAACCGTGTCTTGGAAGGCTGCCAATTTGACGCTTACACCAGACCACGCCGTCGGCCCAGTGTATGTGCTGTGTGTGTCGAGTGGCTGACCAGTGGACTGGGAGTCAGACGGCAATGGCTCCTCCATATCCCCTGATTAAGTGAATTCTGATGTGTGCGTTATGGGGGCCAGGTCGTGCTGTGGCACGCGAAGATGGGTACGCCGACCCGTCAGCTAATGCGCCCACTCCCATCTCAGACAACTGACCGGCTCGGACAGTGGTTTGATTGTGGGGGTGGGGGAGGGAGTGAGGTCAACAGCTCAGCGCATTTTCCTCACTATAAACAATCTGACGCGCTTGAAACTATCACGATGCGCTAAAAGCCGTGGCTTGGAAGGTTGCCAACTGACGGGATAACTCGGACCGCGTGGTCAGCCCAATGTGTGTTGTGTGTAGTGACTGACTGGCTGACTGAGAGTCAGGCTGCAATGGCTCCTTCTTAATGTGGCCTTTACGGCACTCCCACTCTGTGGGATCCGAGCCAGGTGTGGTGGTACGCCCAGGGGTGGCTCCGGCCGCGCCAGCCACCTGCGCCCTCTCCCATCTCTGGTCTTCTTGACTCTGTCTTGACACCGGGCTCAGGTGGGGGAGGAGGAGAGTGTGCGGTAGCTGCAGCGCAAGGCTACTATCACTTAAAACTAATTCACGCGCAAGTCACCGTCCCTGCACCACCTGGTGTGGAGCATACGGTGGACCTCGTCGAAATCGACGGTCGAATTGTCGTGAGATGCCTGGAACAAACTTATTGAAATTGTTTATCCAAATTCAATTGCCATCGTACTACATCCGTAAAATACATGGTGGTCATTCGCGCAAAGCTACGGATAACTCGCTGTTGTTGATAAAAATAATTATTCGGCAGGAAATTCCTTCAACTATTTTCGCGATAACAGCCTTTTAGGCAAGAAAGGTCTACCTCTGCTCACTTTATAGGGAAATGCAGCTATTGACCTATTGGCATGCAGATAGATGTGAGAAGTCCTAGAACGTGAATGGTACTGATAGAGATCACCAAGCCACTATCTATACAAGGTCTAGCCTTGACAACAACAAGATTTTTGAGAAAGCACACGCACAGGATCAGTCAAATGATTGAAAGACGCTAACATGGTGTTTGGGATTTATATAGACACAAACTGTCGCAATCGAAATAAAATTCGAAGTTTTGCGTTTTAGCAAGATGTTAGCGCCTCAGATAAGCAAATGTTTTTTCTGGAGAAAATCTGTCCAACCCTCCCTATGAATATAAACGTAGAGGAAATTTGGTCTATCAATGGAAACTTCGAATTTTATGGTTTGAGATTTATTGCTTTGGGAGTAAGCCAAGAGTAGCGCCATGTTTAACGAAATTTGAGAGAATTTTGACCGGTAGCATCTGTTAGTCTAGTTAAAGGTCTTTTCGTAGAAACGAAATCTATTTTAATCGCCCAAAGTAGCAAACGAAGAATGAGGGGATCCCACAAAGCCTCGTCATATATCAAAGATACACGCGGCAGCTCGTGAGTGCTTATGAAATTAATCAGTGGCTGCATATCCTTCTCTATCAATCTTAGTCGTTTTGCCGGTTTTTACATCTAGTAAATTGTTTGTTGTACGCTCACCCCGGATAAGTGGTAAAAGCAGTTTATAAGTCTCGCCTCTTTTTGCGACTACATATGTAGCATAACTTTCAGATTTGTCTGTCAGGTGAATCCAAGATATGCTTTTCCCGTTTTAACTCCAGCTTTATAATTTCCCCTGAGTGTCAAAAACTAGCGAAAACAAGTAGTCCGAAAGGAAATTATCCAGCCAACCTCCCAGTTTTATTCAAAATTTTGATTTATGTTATTAAATTCAGCCAAAAAATGGTCGAATACACGCCTGCTAAAATAACAGTCGTTCGTTTTATACGATTGGTTTGCACTCAATTTGCCTATAAAACGATCCTTTAAAATGCTGGAAATTTTGTCTCCCATGCTTATTCGTTTTTGGTATGACACTGTAAGCCAGTTTAATCAGCAGGAACTTGAGGGGGATGCCCATGGCTACCTCCTATCAGCTTTTAACAATAATGCAGGTGTGAAACTCACAAAATTTTCAAATTGTATGCGTTCTTGTTGTCTCCATCTGTTCAGAGTCGAATGGTAAGGCCGGTGAACAGCAATATGGGCAGCAGGCCAGTCTGGCTTGCGGTTGCTTGACACTTGCTCGTTGTAGTCTCTCAACATGTCCTCCATCAGATGATCTTCGTCGCTAGGCAGAGGGCGTGAGTTGGGATCACGCCAGGGTGGACGCAGACGCCGAAATTTTCCCAATTTTACTTAGATCTTTGAGAGCCAGTGCTATCTGTCTGACACTCATCTGCTCAGACTCCAAAGATTCCTGCATCTGGGTGGCGTTGACTGAACTGTGCTGGAATGAGGCATCAGCGGTCTCCCTTTCAGTACCTATCAAGCTTGCCTGACTTCTTTTACCCACTGCCACTTTTTCCCAGGCGTGTTGACCGTCATAGTCACATGGATGCGAGTGCGCTTCATGTCCGAATGATGCTGATGTCTCTCTGATTTGGTTGGATTCTATGCTGCAGTGATCTATAGAGGCGGATCGTACGCATTCTAGGGGCGCTTCAGTGTAGCTGGCATTGTCGCCGCAGGGTGAAGTGTATCCTCTCTCCTCGATGGCTGGAAAAGCCATTGAACTTGGTTTATCTTGTTTAAAGGTTAAGCCCTCACCTTCGTCCCCAGCTCTCTCTCCGTCATCACCATATCTGTTGGTCGGCTCGGAGGCTGTGCGCGTGAGTGAAATGAGACCGTCGGGTGTGGGCAGTCTGACCTCCACCCCGTGTTTCAATAGATTGCCAGAGTGCGGAGGACTGGGGGGTGGAGAACAACCGGCCTCAATTAGTGTGTTGGTTTGCTGCTCTGCCTCCTTGTCGTGGTGGTTTTCAATCATTGGTCCAAAACTTTTGAGAAGGAACAAGGGCATTTAATGAAAAAAGGACTAACTAAAATCGTTTATTTTGTTAGTGGCTACTATGATCAGATAAGTACTGGTGAAGTATCGGCTCATTATCAGTTAAATGGCCTTCTGTCTGAACCTTTTAAAAGCATATGTTTTAGATATGACTCCAATCTTGTTCGTTTTCACTTTAAATAACAAATTTCATCCATCTAAATGAAATGCAAAATAAGTGTATGAACGGGCCTCCTACTGCTTCTCATTTCCAAATACCCGACCGAACGCCTCTGAAACACAAGATGGAAAAGATAGTTAACTGTTGACGGCTAGTCTAGCAGATTCCTTTACGCTTCGAGTATGCAATATATTAAGGCGGCTTCTTCTAATTCGAACATACCCCAACCAAATAAAACAAGTTAAATAGATACCCCTACTAGGCTGATTGCGCAAATTCAACACATTAATGAAAGACCAAATACAAAGCTAAAGCTTTGTTAAAGACCCTCAGTAAGCAACATTTCGATAGAGATTGGTACGAATATTAATCCAACAAAAGCTGCGAATAACATGAGCACTCTAAATTGTGATGACGTGGGCAATCTGTGTACGCATGTTTTTAAGAGACACCGTCAGATAAGATCCGACATTTATTGGAGGACTATGGACTATTTTTACACAGGAATAAAGAAAGTTCCATGAAAGTAGACAGACTACCATTCTCACCAACCTTCATTAAATAAATCTACAGTGATTGTGGTACCATACAAATGTAAACCCGAGCAAAGCAGGTGAGTCTCAGGATGGGTGTGGGTGCGTCGATAATACACTGATTTGAAGGCCACTTTTCGAGTATTCAATCATTAAGCTCTCAGAATCAGATTCTTTACGGATTCAAGCAAGAGCAGGGTTCTCTTTTTGATTATAAAGATTAAGATCTACAGAGCTTAAAGGACCAAGTATAGGAGACTGAAATAAAGAAGTTTTCTTGAGGAAGCGGAACGTTTTTTAAGCCCAAGTATGTCCATTCTTACTTTCTGTTGGCACAAAGGCGCCAGAACAGCGGAATTATGGACCGAAACGGCGTTCTTATGGCGTCATTCGGTACACTGATGAGGTATTTTATGAAAACGTTTCTGGCACTCCGAATCGTATCGGAAAAACGAGGATTAAAACTCGACTTAGTGTGGGTCAACCGTTCCAAGCACCAAAAAGTGCATTTTTCAATGGTAGATAGTTAGACAGACGTTATCTTTAGCAAATGGCAACACGCAATTAACATAATTCCTTAGTTAAGTAAACGCATCGATGCCAAATATTGCCCACAATATCAATAACTTCATTCAAATCTAAATGCAAATGTACGCGATCTAAAACGCAATTGCGCTTCTTAATTTTGTCAGAACTTAGAAATTTTCATGAAATACTTTTCACAACCAGCTTTAGGGCAAATTACTTTGTGAATACATTCAAAGCTCGCTAGTAAACAGACCAAAAACGAGGGTTATCTCGGCAAGCGATGAAAACGGAAGATTTTGTGCGCACATAAGGTTATATAGGTCGCAATCTTGACATTCAATTCTTCATCAAAGAGTAAAATATGTGTAGATCGTAAATTCATAAGTTTAACGGGGATGTATGGAAAATCAAGAGTGCTGGACGATTTTGACTAACTTCACAGCGTGTCTCTAATAAAAAAATCGTCCTTGTATGCTTTGATGGTGCTTAAAGCTGGATAGAAAAACAACTTTTAAATTTTATCTCGTACAAAAGTAAATAACTGGTATAAAATAGAAAGGGAAGATCCACAATAATAAGCTTACGACTTTCAATTGGAACGTTAAGGCCTTAATGCATCACACGTGTTTTCTATTTAAAATATATCAGCCCTTCAGGTGAATTCTTACAGATCTTTTTTTAAATTTGATAATATTTATAGTAAGATTAATAAGGCCACCGGAAAATTTTCATAGTGCTTCTAAGCACTATAAATAGAAAAAAAATTATTTAAGGAAAACTCACAATATAATAGAACCAAAATATTATACTGGATAATTTCTAGATGCCATAATATAACCATCAAAACAGATTCATCATTTTAATGGGCGCATGCACTAAATATAAAAAACTGATCGACTGTAACTGGAGTTTCCTATATAAAATATTACCCATTATGTAACGGGTGTTTTGTGTTTTAGAAAGATTTTGCCTTTCATTTGCCTACTTACGCTTTTTTTAGGCAACTCGATCTCCCTGATTCATACTCGTCATCAAAAAAGGAATAGTCTACACAGCCCGTTTGATTATCACCCAAATTATTGCTGAAATGGGACATTTGTCCAAACCTGTAAATCTACAAACTCTTCTACTGGCCAATCATTCTTTAGCCTCGTTAATGCCTCTAGAATTGCCACAGATGCACACACGCCCAATCTAAATTAAAACATTGCAATGGTAACGAAGCGTTTCAAATGTTTTTTTGACGTCAGAACACCTTAGTTGCACATCAATTAGCCATACAGAAATCAAAGATCATGGGATTTAGGTGCACATACTACCTTTGTGTATTTTTGGCTTGGCAGAAATTTTTAAATCAGCGAAAAGATTTCATTCGTAAATTTGTCGGAAATTCCCATTGGTTTGCTTAGCTTTTATAAGGTGCTAGCTCTTTAGTTCTGTCACTATTTATCCGTTTATTCTCATCGAATTACTAGAATGTCGTTCTTATAAATTTTAGCGTTTTTTACACTACTTTTGGCCGCAGCCGTTTGTCCTCTCACTGACTGTTTGCAAATAAACAATCTCCTTCTTACTCTCTGTCGTTATAATATATATATATATATATATATATATATATATATATATATATATATATATATATATATATATATATATATATATATGCATATTTATACGCAGATTTTTTCAGGAGAGTAATCAAGTAAAATGTGGTTTTCATTGTTCAAATCAACATCCCATTCACGTGCTTGGACTGCAACGTAATGAACGAAATCTCGTAATTTTATACATTCGTTCGCGATTGTCATGTTTTTACAGAATTTTACGTTTGTTCAGATTGAAGTTCATTCGTTCGCTGATATACTACTGACGTTCAGTCGTATCCGCCTACACAGTCTTAAGTTTTCCTTGGCAACATGCTCGAAGGGTCGCAGCGGTGAGCCACAAAATATGAATGAGATCTAGGTGAATTGCCATATGAGATTCATCTAAATAACCTAAAGCTCTATCCTCTGAGTTATAGACAGTTGCGTGGAGACTTGATACAAACCTTCCGTATCGTGCGTGGCATGGATTGCGCCCTCCAATGTGATGACTTTTTCCAACTTACCACTACGAATAATCTCCGAGGTCATCCATTCAAACTAAGTGTGCCCCCAGTAAGATTGGATGTGAGGAAGTTTTTTTCACCAACCGTGTCGTGGAACCGTGGAATAACCTACCTGGGGCGATTGTAATGTCCATGTCAGTGGATACATTCAAACTTAGGCTTGATATACATATGTTGCAGCACCACGAAGACTGTGTGACTACTTTACCTTAACAATATCAGAGTACCACATAAATCTGCCTACATTCACTTGACTGTAATTTCTTTACATTGCTTCTTATTTTTGCTATTTTTATGTAACAAATAGGGATTTCAAAGGCGTAAGCCATTTTCCTCAAATACACTTAACTGAACTGAAGTGGCATTCTGTCATCATGAAATTATTTTTCGGATTAAGTTGCAGTCACACCTTTAGAACACAAGGTAGTGGTATCCCCGTATTCAGTAGCGCAAACTTATTCGATATTAACAACGCACATCAGACACACTGACAAGTTGATTGTCCATCAGTTACTAGTAACTTAAAGGAGGTTGCACATATTTTGTTGTGTTTAGAACTGTCACAGCAACTTAATTTGGAAAAAAAATTTGGCTAGAACTGGCAAGGCACTGTCTAAACAAACATTAGTAATGAAATAAAATTATGACAATGTGTGCAAATAAAATGTACAAATATTTAATGATGTAGGCAGAAATTGTCCCGTTAGGTCAACAGTTAGCGATGTTTTGAAATCAATAGTGAATTAGAAAATAGGCAGTGAAAAAATCTCCTACCTTGAAAATGGAGGCAGAGTTCAAAAGGCCTCCATTTTCGAAAAAAGGGTAGGAGAAAAAACTGCGTTGGAAAATAAGGTAAGGTGATAGAGTAGGCTAATACTGCATTAACATTACAGAATGAGATGATAAAACGTCCATATGGTTCGTTCTTGATCACTATGGCGCATGAAATAAAATCTCGCGAAAAGGCGTCAGTTAACTTGAGGTTTCAACATCTTTGGAGGCAGAATTGAACTCTGATGATGGTAATTATCCTACGAAATGGCAGCATTTTAGCCAGTGTATGACTGGATGTGTACGTCCGAATGACTGCGTCGTCCAAATGACTGGTGATATAAGGAGACATCATGGTTCATGGGGGACTCAAGGTAGAGAAAAATAGTTGTGTGTATTATTGAAGAACCTATCCGGTACGACCTTCGGGCCCGGTTCCGTAGAAGGAGAGGATATGTGGAACGCCAGTGTAGAGGCTGGTTTATTCTGTAAAGTACTATCGGAGAAGGGGTTGGAGACAGTTAACTGTTGGACGAGGGCACGTCCAGCGTTGCGGCTGTGATGTTCTAAGTGTGAGACCATGCAGAGTGGTCACAGCCATGAAGGTGATTAGCGAGGTTTGACAGCCGGAATTGGCGAGAGCTAGACAGCCACTGGTGTGAACGTCTATTTGGTAGTGAGAGGTTCAGCGCTGCAACATGCACACGGAGCCGGGCTACTACAGATCTAATAGGTGGGAGATGTTGATGCGGAATAATCTGTGCGCTGTGTGGGCTATATTCCATTGCATCTATAGACTACATTAAACATGAGACTTCTGTCAGAAAGAATAATTTTGCTTACGTGGATGCCGAACTCTTCGAGGTAGTCAATTTTTCCGCATTCAGCATAGTTCCGAGAAGGTTATGCTTAACGTTGTCAAAATTTTCCTCGTTTAATCGGGGTTTCTCACTTGGAAACCTAGGCACTGCCAATGCTGACACATTATTTCTCTTAATGTTTCAGCTGGATGATCATTGGGTGATCTCCGAATTTCCATGGGATGCCACCACTCTTTCTGAGGACGTTGCTCTTAATGGCAAAAACGACTGTAGTGTGCCATCGCATCGTCTTTGTTCTTCGCCCCATACTTAGTTGTAAGCAGCTCCCAGTTCCATCATTTGCAATTGCTAGTCATGCGCACTTACTTACGCATAGTTAATGGTTGTTCTTAGCGAACTTTTTACACATTCAACTCCGAGTTTATAAATTATCTCAGGTTTCACATGCCTTGAGACATTTTCGCAAGTCGTGGCTTACCAAACTAAAGCACATCCAATTGAAACCTTTTGACTTTGAGTCTAAGCTAATTAAATTTTCTGTGGTTGTGGTAAATGAAACTAAAAAATTTTGCAAAAGACTCTTTTGGAATATGATAAATAAGCGCCGTACTTTTAAGGACGAACCAAGCTGCAGGAATAAGTTATCTCAAAAGTTAGATAATAGTTCACCAAAGCACAAGGGAATATGGGCTCTTTGGGAACATTTAACAGAAATCAACAATCACTTAAAAAGCAGGTTCGTTTGGGTCATGCATTATATTCAAATTTATCGCGGCACTATGAATGAAAGAACGGACAAAGAAGAGGGAAAATAAAATCATCATTTCTGTTTTATTAGCCATCATTAGCTATTCAAACACAATTCCAGGTTCTGCAACCCCTGAGGCCCGAACACGTGACCTGGTTGTTAGAATTTCGATGTCATAAGCATTGAGCTGCAGGCTTGTTATTCTGTTGGTTGCAGAGAGGTAGAGGATGTTCACAGATCACGTTGCAGGAAACATTGCCCTGTTCGGTCGTGGGACTCAAGCACGAGCCCCGCAAGCAGGCGCTCAGCGGCTGGTAATTTAAACGTCGGAGGCATTGCCAAAAAAGGCAAGGATAACTTGAATGGCCATTTTTGTTTCGCTTCCTTCCCTAACTCGCAACTTTTGGATTTCGAAAAGGGTCCTCCTGTTATTTGAGACAGCTCCCTTGATATTATATTGGTCTCTTATTAAATTTCCATCATCCTCTGCAGAGTCAATCTTTGCATTCACTTTTTCACCCCCCCTCCTTTTAAACTAGCATCGCCAACTCTTGACAACCTTGTTGAGGATCAAGGCAGGTTCTGATGGTTTTGCCTCTTTGATTTGTTGACTATGCAGTCGGCAAGGTCGCACCTCGATGATAATCTCATGACCTCTACTGTCCCCTCTTCATTTTGACCTTGGTTTCCACGATGAGTTCGTCCTCTCTCACCTCCACTGGTGGTCACAAACAGTAGCTCTGACTGCTATATTATCTCTCACACGACAAGGAGCGTTCCGAACCCTCATACGTTGTCAGCAACATCACAGCACTATCCCATTGCATCAAGCTATTAATTTTTTAGTGAAGCAGTTTTTTCTCCTTATTTTTTTAAATTGGCGGCTCGCCGAAATCCGCCTCCGATTTAACCGTGGTTTTTTTTTACTGCTTCTTTTTTAGTTCATCGTTTATGTTAAAGATTGTTGACTTTTGTTATAAAAATGGCAAATCGTTCTGAATCGGATATGCCTACCATATTGTTCATTTCTGCTGTAATTATGGCTGCTCACATAGTGAAGCAATTATCCACGTTTGTATTTATTTATATCGCGATACTAAGTTTGAAATGACGGGGCTCTCTGGGCCCTAAATATACAATTTATTTATTTATTTATTAGCCAGTCATGTTGAAACCCCGAATTTTAAATCGCTGAAGCTACAACATCCGACCTATTGATTGGAAATCCAAAACGTTTACCATTCAGCTATGGGCTATTATTCTGTTGGCTTTTATCGGGTATAAGCAGTGGTAGTGGAGCGCTCACCAATCGTGTTGCAAAATTGAGCCCCAAGGCGCAAGGGAACGAGTGTGACAGTAATGCGATCTTTAAGTGCCCATATAACATTATTAATATACTGGATCGCAAACGACAGGCTAATAAGCCTATGACCTAAGGGTTAGGGTCTTTAAATTCAAACAAACTGGTCGCTGATTCAAGCCTCAGGTGTCGTAAAATATATACTTGGCTCAAGGTCGTGTGCAAATAACCACCAATTATTTGCTCTCCAACTTGGACAATTTGATCTTCGTTACCACTTCACTAGGACTGATCCGGACAATACTGTTTCAACTGCATGTACTTACTTGCTTCCTGCTCATCTGGAATTCTTTTTTGTGCCGAAATTCGTCAAAAAACGGATCAAATTGGAATTTGTTTATCATCTTATTCAAGTTGACTGCGCAGGCTCTGCACCAATAAAAACTGAGAACCACTCAGGGAACCAAACGTGTACAACCTCGTGAAGATCTGAAGTTATCCAGGACCTTCGATATCTCCGAACGGCTGAGTCGTTCCTGAATATCCTTCATACCGTTTATAGTATTTTTCAAAAGCGTTTTTTTGAACAAGTATAAACATTTTGCTCATATTGCATTAAATACTCGCCATACTCCAAAAGCCAGTCGGAAATTTTCGTTATACGCTCAAAAGGAGAACATACTTTTCCCAGTGTTTTAACATTTATGGACTCAAAACAATTGTTTGCTAGCAACAGAACCAGTCACGGAACTTCCTTTAAAGGAAAGCCTGTTGAGCTGGCTTCGACATCCACGACTGGCACTCCATCAGTTTATACTTGTAACCAAAAACCAGCAAAGCGCGCAAAAAGCGTAATGGCAGCCAAATCCGTTGGCTACGAGGACGAATCTTGCGTTGGATGTTCTTATATTTTTACTAAGAGTTCAAAAACTGGAAAATGAGCTTGCAGACTTAAGGAAGCTCTTGCAAGATAACATTACTCGACGAAATACGCTTAGCAATATTCCAGTTAAAAAGGCAGTGACTAAAGCACGAAAAGTATCAAAAACTACAACTGGTTACAGCTCACAATGTTCGGACGCGATTACCCTTAACGACCGGATAACAGGAGCACAGTCTCTGAATCCTACGGACGACGACCAGAGCAAACCACAAATCTCATCCTGCTATCTTGGGTGTTATAAAGAGCCCGTAGTTGAATCCGAAGAAACAAACGAGTGGCAAGCTGCAATGGGGAAACACCACAACAGGAGGACAAAGTCACAATCAACTCTGATGGATTCATTGAAGCCTTCAGATGAGAGTATGGTCAGAGGTAGACTTAATCCCAACGAGAGCTCTGTAAACCGTTCTCGTGCCCCTAAGGAGAACTCAGGAGGAAGCGAAAATTCCAAGTACCAGGATCGACAACAGTGTTTAGTTATTCAGGGTTTGCACGAGTCAACTGCAGTCCGACCAGAAGACCGTGTCACCGAAGACCTTGCTTCGTTTAATGGCCTCCTAAACCAGTTGCTCCCACCGGGCGTGGAAGTAAAAGTTATTAAAGCATTCCGGATCGGCAAAAAGTCTGAAGACAGCCTAGGAACGCCGCGACCGCGACCGCTGAAAATAATGCTAGAGAGCAAAGACCAAATCAAGGCGATCCTATCCAAAAAAACTAACCTACGTCACTCGCATAAAGAGGTTTTTTTCAACCGGACTACTCCCCTGCGGAAAGGCTGAAACGCCGGGAACTTGTCTTGGAACTACAATCAAGACTGAAGGCTGGCGAACACAATCTGGCTATTTTCAAGGGAAGGTAGATCAAAAGAATACGAATTTTCCATTGAACCAACCGATTGTTCTGAGGACAACGGCAGCGACCTCACTAACGCCTAAACCATCAGGGAACCAATTGCCCAAAGAGATGTCAGAACTGATTCCGTAACGCCCAGCGTTCTCACTAAAAGAAACCAGAGTTACCGAAAATCATCACGAAACGGAAAAAGACATACGACCTTGACGTTAGAGGAGACGCAGTTGGGCCCATAAAATTGACAAACGCAACAGGAAATTTGGTTGGCGCAAAAATTGAAGTGCTTGTATACAAATGCGCAAAGCCTTTTATCAAAAACTTGATGAGTTAAAAATTTGCCTTGCCGAAGTATCTCCGGATGTGATAGCAGTAACCGAAACCTGGCTGTCGGGCAGTATTCTAGATAGCGAAATAACATTGTCTGGGTACCAAATATATCGGAGGGACAGAGAAAACCGACAGGGTGGTGGAATAATTGTGTATGTGAAAGACGTGCTAATAGTGTCTGACAAGACGAGCAAGTTTGCGTGCAGCACTGAAGCCATATGGTTGAACATCAAGGCTCTTGGCTCTCCATGTCTAGATGTCCTCATTGTCTATCGGCCACCTAGGATAGACCGAGTCGCGGACACCCACTTGTTGGAACAATTAGAAAAAGTTCTCCAGTAGACCCTAATGTAATGATTATGGGTGACTTCAACGCACCAGGAATTAACTGGAGCACTGTTCAATCATCATGCCCGAAATCAACTTTTTGATTATGTTTTTCTGCAAAAGACCTTGAATGCACTCCTCACACAGCATGTCCCTTTCCCCACCAGAACACGTGAAGGACAAAGGGCTAACTGTCTTGACCTGGTTTTCACGAAAACATCAGGCAGCATTGACGAGATTATTTCAATGCCTCCGCTCGGTCGTAGTGATCACGTGGTGCTTATATGGGACTACTCCTTATTCTCCGTTGCCCCTGCTATAGAGGAAAAAACGGCGTTACGTTTGGCGAGAAACTTTCATCAGATGCGAGCAGATATAACACACATCAACTGGACCTCAATATTTTTCGAGCACCGTAAACGAAGATTGGGAGTCTTTCCGAAATGTTCTTCTGCAACTTATTGACAACCACTGCCCGCTAACGAGTGTCCATCACAGCAAGCGTCCTGGGTGGCTAGACAGCAACTTAAAAAGGGAAATAAACAGGAAGCACAAGTTGTGGAGAAAATATCGCGAGTCTAATCAAGTCGCCTATTTTTATAAGTACAAAAGCACAGAGAAACAAAATGAGAAGCCTTATTCTTACAACGCGAAGAGAATTTGAGAAGACTTTTGCTGCAAAAGGCAACGCAGAATCCAAAGTTAGTCTACAGTTACCTCCGTAGATGTACAAGGAATAAACATCAAATACCGCTGATTAAGACTGCCGTGGGCGTCGAAATTTCTGAAAACAGGGGAAAAAAAGCCGAGTACTTTTCACAGTTCTACCGCTCAGTCTTCACAAACGAGGCCAGGTTCCTTCGTCCCTCAGTGGATAACCCGCCGACTGCAAGCATTAGCCACATACTATTCTCAGAATTTCTGATCCAAAAGGAATTAAAAAGAACTAAAAGAGTCGAAATCCCCAGGACCAGACGAGCTTCCACCCAAGCTTCTGAAAGAACTCGCCAATGAACTTTCCGCACCTTTGTCAGTGCTCTTTCAAAAGTCCTTTGACTCCGGAACACTTCCTTTCGATTGGAAGCTGGCACATATAACTCCCTTGTACAAAAAGCGGTAGCCGGGCGTCAGTGACAAACTACAGGCCCATAAGCTTAACATGCATCCTTGGCAAGATTATGGAAAGGATCATCAAGAGCGAATTGGTGAAATTCCTAGAGACTCATAATTTGTTATCAAGCTGTCAACACGGGTTCAGAAAAGGTAGATCATGCACAACGAATTTGCTGTATTCGATCCAGGGTGGACCCAAGCACGCGAAGATAGACACGCGGTTCACATTGCCTTCATTGACTTTCAAAAAGGCCTTCGATACTGTGCCGCACGAGAGACTGCTTTACAAGCTAGAAAGAATTGGAATCAGAGGTAACCTCCTCAAGTGGATCGAAAACTTCCTCGTGGGTCGGCGCCAGGTTGTGTGCATCGGCCAAGAGAGGTCAAGGTCTGCTGCGGTCGAGAGTGGGGTTCCTCAGGGTTCAGTACTAGGGCCAATACTGTTTTTTTAATATACGTGAACGATTGTGTCAGGAATCTCGACTGTGAAGCAGCAATGTTTGCCGACGACATTAAAATCTGGAATGTAATCCAGAGCCCTGCTGACGAAGATAAACTGCAGATCAACCTAACTCGGTTGGAGGAGTGGTCGAATCATTGGCTTTTTGCGGTTCAACGTCGATAAGTGTACAATACTTCGCTAAGGCAACCCGTCTGGATCTGCCGAAAGTAGAAGTTACTTTCTCAACGGTGAAGCCTTAAAAGACGTGGAAACCCAAAAGGACCTTGGTGTGCTGATGACCACCACCTTAAAAACCATCGTCTCACTGCTCGAAAGTGGCGAAGAGGGCAATTTCGGTGTTGCATGCCATCAGACGAGCCTTTTTTTGGATTTCGATGAAGATCTTTTTGCTAAGACCTTTGGAACATTCATTAGGCCACATTTGGAATATGCTATGCACGCCTGGAAACCCTGGACAGTTTAAGATCAGAACTGCCTCGAAAGAGTCCAGAGGAAAGCCACCAAAATGGTTAGAAGTCAAAGCTCCTTGCCATATCCCACCCGCCTAATGAATCTTAATCTGTTCCCTTTGAGTTATAGGTAAATGCCTGGTGATCTCCTGCAGACATTCCGCATTGTGAAGGGATTGGATTGTTGCCTGGAATTCTCGGACTTCTTTGAATTTGCCACCACGACCCATCTCCGAGGTCACCCATTGAAACTGCGTGTCCAGCAGGCGAGACTGGATGTGCGCAAGTTCTCCTTCTCTGTCAGAGTGGTTAAACCATGGAATGCCCTCCCTGAAGACGTTGTGATGTCACCATCGCTGGAAAGCTTTAAAAGGAACCTTGACAGTTTTATGTTCCGCAACGAGCCTGAGCGATGAGGCATTTATCTTAACCCTCGAGAGTCGTGCACCACTTGTCAAATTTATGACCGCCTTTTGTACCTTGGCAACCCACACGGTTTCTCTGTATACCGCACTTAATTTTACGTTACAAATAGGGTACTCAAAGGCCCATGCCTATTTCCCTCAATAAATTGAATTGAATTGAAAAAAAATGACTATGTGATGACACTGAATAGGCCAGAAATGGTCTTTCCCGTCTCACTTGTCTCTGTCGGTAATGCCATTCTGCCAATAATATACTAACCATTGAGCAGCTGATGGTTTGTCTGAAGAGTTAGCTCCAAGGGACAAAGCGAAGATTGTGTCCCGTGCCACGATCGGTTAGCGCCCCTCTGCCATTTTATCTGGCCATCAACTGTCTCAGCAACTGCCAATCACGAAACTCTCAATAAATGTTCTTCAGTTTTTTTTACAAGTTTAGGCATGTCTTACGAAAATTTTAACATCACATAAACCTCGTTTGATGGAATGTGCTCCTTAACCCTGGTCACCAAAAAATCGGCAACTAATAGCTTATAAATCATTATCTTGAAAACTTAGTTTCTGTTCAAATTTGTTAAATGCGCACGTGTTATATCTGAAGCATTTTCCTTCGTGTAAGTTCTTTATGTACCTGAGAAATACCAGCGGTATTTTCCGAAACAGAAATAAGGGAGCACGGAGGTTCCCATCTGATTGGGAGTACTCTTACAGTCATACTCAGAAGGATTAATTACAGTCTGACTTTCCATCATGAGGATGGCGGGCTTTCTGGGAAATTATTTCGCATTTAGCTGATTTGTAGCATTGAGTGATCAGTGTGTTATTATGTTTGAGTGAACTAGATGCCGTCTTGATTCTCCTAAATTAATTCTTAAATGTGTTATACTACCATCTGTGCAGGCCTTGAGAAGGTTTTTCCGCCTTTCATATTGTCTTATGGGAATTTTTCCGAAATGCTTCGTGAAAACGATAGCCTTTTCCCTGTCGCGTGTTTTCTAGGTATCCTAACTTTTGCAAGTTTAGTAAGCAAGGGACTATATTGATCATTTTCTATCGTAGTTTCTCTTTGCAGTTACTTTATCCGTTTTGTCACACGCATTCCGTGTTGACCTGTGCTTCTGTTTGGTCCAATTAAGCTGCATTGTGTGCAGCACTTCAGTAAGACAAAATGAGAGACAGTCGGAATTCTCACTGTTTTATCCTCGTAAGCTGAAGTGATCTGTCTGTCATCAAAAAATTTAAAATGGTGCCAACAACTAAGTTACTGCCCTGAGCGAAGACACATCAGAAGCCTACTACCTAGCATATGCATAAAACAGGGATATGGATTGCCTTTTAACCAATTCAACTGACCATTTTTCTAGGGACGGACTTATTTCAAAAGAGCCCAAGTAATACTCAACATAAAATCCCGAAAAGTTAAGAAAGGGATGGTGCAAAAACTGTAAGGTTTACACAGTAATCGGTCGGCGTTTTGCCAACCCGACTAGAAAGTGATAGTGAAACTGGTTCAGGTTCGTAGTTTATTAGGGGCATAAAGACTACCTATTATCACTGAGGTCAACACATTGAAAGTAAAATATTACAGCCCAGTTCATCTCTTTCGGTCCATGGGATTGCTGTCAATTTTCCTTGATACTTCGAATCAAATTGAGATAACATTTGACTGATTTAATGTACTGCATAGGTATCAAAAAGAGTGATGTTTGTAAGATTTCTTAAACCTTTGGTGTGTTGCACAAGCCTAAAATACCATAAGGGTTTTGTCAAGGAGGAAAATTGAACTTTATAACACCGCGGTGCTCCAAACAGCAACGATATTTTCAAGTAAAATACGAAAAGTTCATCTTTTAACAAAACTCAGAGTTGGGTTTACGGAATTAATACGTAAGAAAAGAGTACCTTACCTGTCAATGCTGTCAAAATCAGGAGAAAGACCATTAACAACATATATCAAATGTCGAAAACGCGGAATAGAACAGATGCACAAAGCAGAATGATCAAACAGTGATGAAGAAGGCATTAAAGTTGACAAGACGGAAGATAAGACAAAAGGCAGAGGCAAAATATTAGAAGATATTAAAAACGAAAAAGGCAGCATATGCAAATCCAGTTTTAAACCAAAGCAATGCGTCAATTCAAACCATAAATTTGAATGAAATGTGGACGAAACATGGACATTCCGAATTATCCACGTACATGCCTGTTCGCTGAAATCCGAAGAGTTCTTTGAGTTTACGAACAGGACTAACCTGCGCGGTCATCCATATAAGGTCAAAATCAGGAGAAAGACCATTAACAACATATATCAAATGTCGAAAATGTGGAATAGAACAGATGCACACAGCATAATGCTCAAACAGTGATGTAGAAGGCAATACGTTTGACAAGACGGAAGATAAAACAAAAGGCAGAGGCAAAATTTTAGAAGATATTAAAAACGAAAAAGGCAGCATAAGCAAATCCAGTTTTAAACAAAAGCAATGCTTTCAATTCAAGCCATAAATTTGTATGAAATGTGGACGAAACATGGGCATTCCGAATTATCCACGGACATGCCTGTACGCTGAAATCCGAAGATTTCTTTGAGTTTACGAACATGACTAACCTGCGCGGTCATCCATATAAGGTCAAATACGAATGTATACGCCAAGATCAAGGAAATTTTTCTTTCAATCAGCGAGTGGCTTGACCACGGAACTCAATTCTAAGCGAAAAAATTACGTCAAATACCATGGATATGTTCAAACGACAGTTGGACTGTTAATTCTTGATAACCGAGGACTCTTCCTGTAGGACTATCTTCAGCCAACCATTAGCTTTAATTCAGGATTTTCATTTATGTGTATCATACCACGGTACGTTTGATGTAAAATGTCTAACTTTATTTTATGTTGGATGCATATACTTGCATTTATAATTTCGATTCTACATAAATAGGATCAACGTGGGCTATGCCCGTAACCCTCAAAATATACCATAGACAATACTGAACCACTATCGACGAAGTGATTGGTTCACATACAAATAGGCAAAAGGGTTTGCATAGCGATGGAATTATTCAAATTGATTAGTGACCCTGTAATAACAACCGTTGTCACGATTAGCATACTTAAAGTGCAATAGAAAATACATGTTACTACAGCTTTAATGACAGCATTAAATTTATTTCAAATATTCGAGATGCAGGGAAGTGAATTTCAACTCCTTGGAGTTTGCGAAGTTTTAGTCTATACCTAAGTGTAGAAGACACGTTCGTTTGGAATAACTATTGCATGGATTTAAGTCAGTTTATTTAAGGAAGTAGGCTTTCGCACTTGAGCTCCCCATTCACATGCAAAAATGCCAATCGAATAAACGTTTACATTAATAAATCTGACAAATGAAAATGTAGGGTCATCGATATGTGTGGGCAAGGCGAAAGATGCCGCTGCTGAAACAATATTCATTATATATACAATAATTTCTCAGCAAATGAGTATCTAGTTTGTATTTAAAGTGTCGACAGTTTCTGAAAGGACCACGTCGTCAGGGAGTCCGTTCCATGCTCCAAAAACCCTCTGCGAAAATGCGATCCAATGGACGTCTGTGTGGACCAACTTCCTCCGCAGTTTAAATGGATGTCCCCGAAGATTTTCCGTCCCAGCCAATTAGAAGAAGTCAGCGAATTCTAGGGCATACTCGCGGTTTCTAACAATCCGTCATTTTTGGATGAGGTCACCACGTAGTTGCCTTTAATTGAGAGGAAACAAATCAAGTTCAGCCAGTCTGGCTTCGTAAGGCAGATGGCTAAGATTCTTGACCATTTTCGTAGCCATCGCCTGCACTCGTTCCAGCTGTAGATAATCCTACTAACCCACGTACGCCAGGCCTGGATGGAAAATTTCGAGTGAAATCGAACAAATGCTGCGTAGGTTTTTCGGAATTGTTCCTTATCAATCTGCACAAATCCACGTCTGAGTGCAAATAAGACCTTTGTCGCGCTAATAGCTGCCTTTAAACACTGTTAGGATTGTTTGAGTGAGGAGTTTATTTGAACGCCGAGGTCCTTCTGTTCCTCGAAAATTGAAAGTGGCTGCCCATTGAGAATGTATTGGTAGGAATCATCTTTCTGACTGGTCCTTCTGGTACACAGTCTTACGACCACACATTTCCCAATGTTAAACTTTAAGAGCCAATGAGTAGACCAGATCCTAAGACGATTGAGATCCTATTGAAGTGCGTGCCTATCGGAATCAGATATGATTATCCTGCACAATTTATCATTTTCTGCAAACACGACGTTGCTGCAACATAGGTCTTCTACACAGTCGTTGAAGGGTAACGGCCCTAAGTCTGAGCCTTCAGGGACACCAATTAAAAAGCGGAGTATGTGTTGACTTTGAGGTATGGACGCGCACAGTTTGTGATCTTTCTGTAAGAAAATCTGCGTTCCATATCAGCAGCATTCCGTTTATGCAAATTTCAGTTAATTTATAGATAAGATGTTTGTGTGGGACACTGTCAAACGCCTTCTTCAAATCAGTGTAGATGACGTCAACCCTAAAATCTTCGTCCAATGCGCGAGTCCACTGCTCTATGGAGAGCAATAAACTGGAAAGACAGGAGCGATTCTGCCTGAAGCTATGTTGGAGCTCTGAGAGTAATCAGTTTTCCTCAAGGAACTTCGTGGTCGCCTTTTTAATTATTGATTCAATTATTTTACAGCAAATGGAGGTTAGGCTGACAGGTCGATAATTGTTGACATTTGATCGAGTCCCAATTTTGTATATGGGATATATATTTGCTGCCTTCCATTCGGATGGTAATTTCCCTTATTCAAATGACGAATTGAATATATTGTAATAGGTTTATTGATTTGGCACTGCTTGGGCACCGTCAAATCCTTAGAACACAGGAAAAAACCTAAAACAAACTCCTCTTTTCATTAACCACTTTTGATTTGGTTTGTTTGTTTGCTTAAAAAGCAGTGTTCGAAATACATAGTTTGTTTTAAGTAAAAAAACCTGTTTTCCAAAGTTCAGAAATAGCAAAATTTAAAGTTAAAACAGTTTTACAGAATGGGGATGAATGTATCAGGTAAGAATGGTAAGAGTCAAGACTAGTCTGTTATTGACGTTGGAGAGTATTCATTTGACAGAGGTAGTAACGTCTGCGGTCGATTCGTAGGAATAAGTACTTCCAATAAGATGCGAGCGCAGTCGATTCCGTTGTGGGTCTGCCGACTTATTAGACTTAGTTGACTGATTACTAAAAAAAGGTGAAAAAAGATTAGGAGCAGGAAGAGTTCAACGGTAAGAAACTTTCAGTGCAGTCCTACAGTCTTCATATTTGTATTATATAACATAGTGTTGAATTATGTTTGATCAAGCTGTATGAAACAGCTAGTACCATTCGTTTCATAAAGCTTTATCAAAACCTATACGCTAGTGGTTTGGAGAGTTCGTCGGCCAGTTCTTTCAATAACGTTGCAAGTAAATCGTCCAGACCAGAAGATTTCGCTTCTTTCAGATTTCGCTGTTCTCGTTCCAAGAGAGGTTCCGGGGAGAGTATACATTCAAGCACTGGACTGGCGATTATAGCCGAGCTATTGACGTGATCAAACTAAACTTCAGGTTCACTCGTGAATACCAAGGCAACGAATCGATCCAAGTGCTCGGCTTTCTCGCAATTTTCAACGAATTCAACACCAGTCGCATCCATAAGTACTGTGACTGGGTCCTTATTTTTTAATCGACTTTTGACATAATGGAACACAATTTTAGGCTTATTTTCCGCCATCTGGCTAATTCTTGATTCATAGTTCTTCCTTGTATGACGGATCGATTTTTGACTTTATTTAGTTGTTGGCGAAATTCCTCGAGATGTTCTGCTGACCCTGTTTCCATGAATACCTTCCATTTTTTCTTTTTTTTCTTTAACTGTCTGTTAAATTCTCTTGTTAAGCAGGCAGAGCGCCTTGTCGTTTTTGCATCTTAACTGAAAAAAGTGTTCAATTAGATCGAGTAAAATCGTCTTAAACGATTTTCAGTCATCCTCCGGACTCCCTTTGAGCAAACAATCCCATTTCATGGACATCAGTTCTTATTTCATCGCGTTTTAATCGGTCTTCCATATACTACGCTTGCCTTGCGTTCTCTTCTGACACTGAGAATAAAGGGAGTTACCCCACAGCATCGTACTCTTACCAAGGGGTGCAATAGAATACACTAAATAAATGTTAGAGAAGTCCCTTGGAAATATCTGGTCCAGGCAATTGGCTCTCTGGTTCTCTCTAAATGATGTTAGTATATTAACCTTCTGCACTAGAAGTTGATCGAGAGGAGATCCATTAGCTTGCTACTGAAGTACGTTGGCACACTGTCAACTTTCAGACTTACCCAGTCTATTGTAGGTGCATTTAATTCTCCAGCAATAAGCACCTTCTGGCAACTTGCTTCTTTCTTGACAAAATTAAGGAGTGACCCATCAGTTGCGTTTGATATGTTTGGTGGTCTGGAGATCTTCACGAATTGTGGGTTTTGTGAACAATCATTTTTAATCTTTATCCAGAGTCAAGGAAGATGGCGTGCTCTCGTTCGACTGCAGAGATTCCTGTCCTAACGTATACGGCCACTCCACCTCCCTGTCTAGTTTCTCTGTCTCTCCGAAAGAGCTGGTATCCATTTATTGAAACCTCGCTATCTGCGATTTCGGCTATGACCCACGTTTCCATAATGGCAATGACATCAGGGGGTTCGATCTGAGACTAGTGCCTTGAGTTCGTATATTTTCGAAAGGAGGCTCAGAGTATTGGTATACAAACATCTCAATTTATACTGGGTAATTTCTGTAGATATACATCTGCTCATTTCGTGCGATTGAATACTCGAGTATGACAGTGTTTTTGAGACCAAATGGTGTCCATCCGGCTGACGCTGAGTTCTGATGAGTGGTCGTCCACCGAGTCCTGTTGTTATACGAGCTCTGCACAGTTGGCCACTTCGTATTTAGTGACCTCCGTCTCGGTGAGGACCCGCCTTGATGATGTCCGGGGTCTGCCATAAGAAAGACCCATATATCACTTTTATTTCCCCTTTCTTTATTTGGAGCCATTTTACCCCTGCTCACTGTGCACGAGCATACAAATAGGAGGATATTAGGTTCAGAAGCTTATTACCTATGCCAAAGGAGTGTAAGTTGCAGCAGGAGGAGATCATGGTCAATACGATCAAAAGCTTTTGTGAAGTCGGAATAAACGGTGTAGATTGCAAAACCATTATCTGGCAGGTGTTTCAAGACCTTTTTTCGAGAAACCCATGCTGAACAGCATTAAGTAGGTTATTCTCTTTTAGTTGCTGCATCAGTTCGTCTTAAATCAAGGTCTCTAAGATCCTCAAGGTTGCTGGCAGTGTATTCATTGGCCTAAAGACATCGAATGACGTAGTTCGGCCGTGTTTGGGTAAAGGCAGAATGTGCGATTCCTTCCATAAAACAGGGAAGGTTTTACTTTCAAGAGCAAGATTTAATATCTTATACAGAAGTGATGGAATTATATCGTTTGAATTTGCGTTTAGAAGGCTGACCGGGACGCCATCTGGTCAGGACTGTGAAGATTGACGAGAACGCCGAATGGCTAGCGGTCACGTCCCAGAGGGTAAAGGTTAAGAATCTCACGAAAATGCGTCAATGAACTTAAGTCCTCAGCATCATAGGATCCAGAATTGAATTCTGATGATGGTTAATATCCAAATAAACCGCAGCATTTAAGACTGTGGACCACCGAATTTGTACGTCCGAATGACGTCATCATTTGGAGGACGGGTGATATAAGGAGACATTATAGTTCATGGGCGTCTCCAGGTAGCGTAAATATAGTTTCAAGAGGGTTACTCAAATTCCCGATGGTCCTTTCTCCGAGTCATGGGAAAAGCTACTGGGAAAGGATGAGGAAAATAACAGGTTAATAGAATCAGTGTTTAGATAAATGTGCAGTCTTCGCTTGAATGCAGATAGACTATTTAACGACCTAATTTCAATTGCCAAGTTATTCCAAAGTAAACTATACCTAGAAGCAAAGAAGAGAGAGCGTTTACACGTGGAGGATGCAGGGGGAGGTATAATTAGTTCAGAATTTCTTAGGTTATAAGGAAGACTAACGGGGGTAATGACAGAAAGCTTTGGGAGAGTTGAACTATTATTAAGTCGAAAAAGGAGACAAAAGCCTGCTTCAAGTCTCCTGACCCAAAGAAATTTTAGCTTCGTTAGTTGGCATCTTGTTGAGTAGGAAGTAGTTGAAAGAGTCGGAAATAGGAGTTTTTTTGTGAAATGTCTTTGGACATTTTCAATTTTTGAACGGTTTGATTCGTTCATCAAACCGAAGAAAGAACAGCAAAATTCAAGAATGGGAAGTACAAACATACGATAAAGTCTTAATTTAATTTCAGGAAGGAAGAAATTATAAGAAATAAAGCCGCATATCTGAGCAGCTTTGGCCGTAATTCTATCGGCATGAGGCGAAAGATCTAATTTATTGGTGTAGCTTAAGCCCAAGTCCTTGATGGAGGAACATTCAATCATAGGGCAACCTTCAAAGATAAGAGGTTGCGGCAGCCTTACAGGCCCAAAACTCATGTAGCGACACTTAGTAGGTGAGAACTCCATTAGCCATGTGGAGCTCCACGCCGAAAGAGCGTCTAAGTCTGAATGAATTTGTTCTAGGCACCGTTCGGTTGTAGAATTAGAGAAGAAATACACGCATTTGAGATCATCAGCATAAATAAAAGATTGAGAATGTTTAACTATCGATGAAATATCATTTATATACAGTAAGAACAACAAAAGGACCTAATACGGTAATTGAAGGACACCACTAACAATCGGGGTAGCACTTGAGTATGAGGACCCTACTAAAACTTTTTGTTTTCGATCATTTAGGTATGATCTGATAATAATAATAGGTTTATTGATTTGGCACTGCTTGGCGCCGTCAAATCCTTAGAACACAGGAAAAAACCTAAAACAAACTCCTCTTTTCATTAAACACTTAAGCTTTGGTTTGTTTGTTTTGCTTAAATAGCAGTGTTGAAATGACGAGTTTGTTTTTAAGTAAAAAAACCTGTTTTCCAAGGTTTAGAAATAGCAAAAATGAAGTTAAAAACAGCTATACAGAATGAAGATGAATGTATCAGGGAAATAATGTTTAGAGTCAAGACTAGTCTGTTATTGACGTTCGAGGGTATTCATTTGACAGAGGTAGAAACGTCTGCGGTCGATTCGAAGGGATAGGTACTTCCAATCAGATGCGAGCGCAGTCGATTCCGGTGTGGGGTCTGCCGAATAATTAGACTTAGTTGACTGATTGCTAAAAAGGTGAAAATAGATTAGGAGCAAGAAGAGTTCAATGGTAAGAAACTTTCAATGCAGTCATACAGTCTTCATATTTGTATTATATATCATAGTGTTGATTATGTTTGATCTAGCTGTATGAAACCGCTAGTACCATTCGTTTCATAAAAGCTATATCAAAAACCTAGACGTGCGGCTCATTGCACATTCGAATAACATAGAGCAGGAAATGATGTTAAAAATGGAAAAAAACATACTACTAACAGACAGAGATAAAAAAATAATAAGTTTTTGCAAGTTAGTTTTAAAGCAAATTGTCTACGAATCATAAAATTATACATAAAAATAAAGACGCTATCCAAAAACATTTTAAATGTAAAGTTATCATAATTTTTTTAAAAAGTTTTAAAGAAAGAAAAAAAGCTGCTTTTAGATAATGGATATATAAATCATTAAATTGAGAGCCCTTGTGCCTAGCCAGAAGATAAGTATTTATGAGTCTTGTAGGTCACTAACCACCACTTATAGCTTGCCCACAACCAGAGGGTGTAACACATAACCAGATGATAAGATTCTTAATCTCTGTGTGCATTGCAGGTCGTCGTAGGTGGTTTATAAAAGGACATGAAATAACTAATCGTGGGAGATTCTGGCCTGAGTATCCGGTTCTAGTGAATGGCTATCACCGCACGCAAAGTACGTTTGGATTTTCAGCTTGACTTCTAGGTGCAGATAATACAGCTCATCGGGAGAACTCAGGATTGAAGCAGCTATCGCCAACAGTAACTGCCGCGTCAGAGCCCTTTCGGCCCGAATTCTATGTTGAAGAACTGAGTTGAAAAGTCAGTAAGGGGACTACGGAATCTTATAGCTTCTAGTTTAGCTAGAAGTCATTTATGAGGCACCTTATCGAATGCCTTACAAAGATCAAAATAGATAACTACTACAGATAGATGATCATTACGAAGAGAGGTTAGTAGATTTAGAAAAGACATGTGGCAGGTTTCACAAGAACGGTCCGGTAAGAAGCCGTGTTGGGAAAAGTTGATAATTTTATTGCTTATGCAAAACATCCGTGATTTGTTTTTGCAATTAGTTTTTTTCGAAGAGTTTAGCAAGAGAGGGCGTTTTATGAACACCGCGATAGTTATGAATGTCCGAGCGGGAACCAGATTTAAAAACTGGTATTATAATAGAAGTTTTCCAATAATCGATTAAGAAACCATTTTCAAGAAATACTGAGAATAATTTGCTTAGTAAAGTTGGAAAATCCCTTAACTGTTTAATAAGTGAGTTTGGAATGTTATCAGTTCCAACTGAATGCTTTGTGCACGGTAACGCATTTGCCATCTTGAAGAATCGAATATGAGTATCTTCGGAAAAGACTGATGTCACATTTAAACCTTTCTCTTGCAATTAGAGAAGTGGACTCGGAAGCCCCTTTGATAACTAGATTGCGTTTTCGGTCAAAATGTCTGTTTGTGACTTGGTGCTGTGATTTGTTGATAGGACCTAAGTATCAGGAAGAATTCTACTTTGGTCCTTCAAATTCAGCGCGCTTTTCAACGTCACCCTTTTATGTATCATCCAGCAACGAAACGCATATGTTTGTGTATCCAGAACATAACTGCTTCTGTCTGAGCTGGATGACAGTAGTAAGGTGTATGAGCTGGTTTGATCTCCATTTTGAAGGAAGGAAATGTCTGCTGATTCACTGAGCTCTGTCGACGCAATGTCTTTTTGCTATACAAAGGTATTCTTGAGGAAGCTAAATGGGGCTCTCTGGGCCTTGAATATACAATTTATTATTATTATTAAATTTGCATACGTTAATATTTGGTTAGAATTCTCGTTGTTACGGGTGTTTTTTTTTCGGGTGAACAATGAACGTTCCCTTTTAGATTGGCCATTCCTTGTGTCAACTTACTTATCTCTTTCTCCATCAATAGGAATTTCTGTTAGAGATTTAAACACCCCATGCACTTTTTGTCCTTGTAGGTAACATTCATTAGTGTTATCAGGCTTTTTGCCCGCTTGGCAGGAAGAGAATTAGTAACAGAATATCTGTCTTTGCCATCTTTTTCTGTTTGTATAAAATTTTGTTTGCCGATTACCCGTGAGCGTGTGGCGTGATGGTTAGGTGTGTTGCCACGTTTTTCTGCGACGTGGGTTCGTCTCCCGCTCGTGGCTTAAATTTTTGTCCTCCTCGCAGATAAATCCTGAGCGTCTGTGTTTTCCATACCTCTTAGTATTTCATGCGAATGCATTAAATTTATAAATTTTTCTTAAATAAATGGGCTAGGGTGCAATAGTATTCAGCAGTCAGACTTCTTATAAGCATGCAACGACTCAGCCTTTGTTGTGACTTCTCCTTTCCCGATTGAAAGCAGAGTAAAGCAGCATACCGCTGGGGTGAATTTTAGAAGAAGGTGAACGTTGAAGCTTGTTTTTCTCTAAAGGATAACGTCCTGGATGTGGAATAATCCTCAGTTAAGAAAACTTTGGATAGCCACAGAATCGTTAAGTCCAAGTAAATAAATCCCAAATTTCGAGACTGGACAATCCACTCAAGAGTTATTCCAAACCAACGTGTCTTCTACAGTAAGGTACAGATTAAAACTCCGTAAACTCAAAGGAGTGAAATTCGAAAGCAATTTTAAATGACACGCCTCAAGTTAAGAATTTATATTTGGTAAGCGCTGTCAAGTGTCAAGGTCAAGGTCAAGGCGCGCAGCTCGTCTTTGAAAGCTAAGTGAAAGTTCTAATTTTTTCAGGATTTCCTTATCCAAAGCTTAAATTACTAACTGTTCTTTTTGATAAAAACTTTGCACTTTTAACACTCTATCAACTGCGTATACCTGTGGTGCTCGTCCACTTATACAGGCGTGAACATTTAGCGTCAACGTTTTCAACCGATATACTAAGAAGTTTTCTCAAGCACGTATAAAGGTCCATGGTTAAAATTTTGGAAAACACATTTTTCGCAGAATATTATTCGCCTGATTTTTTCCTAAGTTTGACCAAATTAAAGCCTCCTAGCAAAATGAGAACGAAAATCTCGGCTCTTCGCAAGCTCTCAGCCATTGCACCGAAGCGTTGCTTGGTTGCATCAAGTAGTCACAGCAGTGATATGCATATGCAACCAATCGTTAAATTAAGCAGCTTGATATCTCTGCATTACAAAATTGTAATGATTTTATGTTAAAGTTTGGATCAGCTCTTTCTATACTAGGGAACTTATTCGACGGTGACATCTCTGCTCTTCCCTCTCAGGAATGTCAGCGTCTGGATTCTCTCGTCCATTTGGTTGCCAGTGAAACATCAGACCGACAGAAATGAAATTATAATTTTCTTTTAAAAACTTTTTCCCGGGGCAGACGACCCATTGACGTTGCCGTAGACTTCCTGTACTCGTGTGGTTTCAACTACAAAATAGTGGAAGCCAAACGCCTCTCCTCACGTAGCAAAACCCACCTATATTAGTCACCCTTTTTTCACCAATCGAGGTGGACTCCAATTTTGCACAACGAGGTCACATTTCTCGTTATCAAGAAGTTGCAAAATGTTTCCTTTGTCGGGATCTTACACCAATGGAGCGAAGGAATGTGTTTCCGCTCTTACATAGGTCTTCGGCCTCTCAATCCATTATCCATAAGTCTGGTCATGGCTTTGAAAACCATAACGAGACGGTACAGCAATCACCTGTAGTGCCCGGTTGAAAACCTCCTTAACATCAACTCCTGCTCTTCTTTCAACGAATCCATTAACGCTTTCTTCCTCGCGAATACGAATTTCCAACGCAGTAGCTATCAGCCATGTCGTAAACCCATTTTCAATGTCAGTAACTCCGTCTAAAGTGCCACGACCGACTGCTTCTCCGTTTCAATGTAGTTTTCATTGTATTCCTACTACTGTTGACTTAGTCAACAAAACTGGGTCAAGTTCACCTCGTTCCCATTCCACGCTATCCACTCCGGTCTCAGCTGTCCAATCTATTAAACTTATCAATAACCTGGGCAAGTCTAATTATGCTCCAAACTTAAGTTCCAAAAAGAAGAACGTTATTAAAGTTGGGAAACCTCTTAACCCTCCAGCATATTCCATACATACCCAAACTTTTCTTAGCAATTATCCCAACCAATCAACTTATTTAACACTACCCCTTACGGTAACAGTTTTCCAAAAACATTTGTTCCATTTTCAAATCTTATTCTCCACCCATATTATTCAAATATTCCTCAAAATCCTATTTATAGGCCTCCTATTTTCGCTAACGCAGAAAATAGCCTTCCTATCAATGGATACCACCCAAATATGTTTCTCTACAATAATCCTAATTTATTTAGCAGTAACAGCTTAGCTAATTGTAGACAGCAGCAATTTTACTTTCCGTCAGTACCTTCCTCTCTACAGTTTACTTCCCCACCACCAAGTCTTTCTTTTTTATAAGTAACGATAACCCTAGTTTGGATACTCGAACTACGCTAGATGTCATACTACATAATGCTAGATCTGTTTTAAATACGTTGGCCCAACTGAGAGCCATTGCTTTCGAGTTAATGCCCGATGTTTTATGTGTAACTGCATCTTGGACCCATCCCTTAATTTCCGACTCCTTGCTTGTCATAGACCAGTATGATCTCTACCGTCAAGACCGCATTAGCAAGCGTGGTGGTGGTTGTCTTCTCCATATTCAAGCTTCATTTAAGCACTTCCCATGTGATCTAGATGTTACGTCATTCTCTGATAATTACTGCTTCACATCCATTATCATGTCGCCCGGCAAAAGGCGATTCTCGGATGTATTTACAACCCGCCTAATTCATCATTCGATGATGATGCAAAACGTTGTGAAATTTTTAAATTCATTTAGGAGTCCAATTTCGATATTAAAATAATCACTGGTGATTTTAATTTTCCTGTAATTGACTGGATTTCAAACGTTTGTCCACCCAAATTTCAGCCTTTCCTCGACACCAATAATTTTTCTAATTGGTCCCAGCTTGTCCGTTCTTCAACGAGAGACAAGCATATTTTACACCTGATTTTCTTAAACGACATTGCTCCCCTTTTCGTTGATTTTAAGCAGGGCCTCTTCCAAAGTGACCATACACTCATTCACTGTTGCCTTCCGATTGTTTCATTGAAAAAGGCTAGTTCCGTTTGTACCTATCCTGCTTTTGACCTCGCGGATATGAGCTTAATTAGTAACATTTCGGACTCATTGGACTGGCAGCATCTCTCCTCCTTGAACGACGCAGCAAGTCTTTGTGATTTCATGTCAGTCGTTTCAAATAATATCCTGGAGCTTGTGCCAACCAAAATAGTCAAGCCCTATGTCTCGGAATCCACCGTTCCTCATTTTCTTTTTCCACGACTTAAGAAATTGAAGAAGCAGTTGAAAGATCAATATACTAGTTCGTAATCTGCACATCTTAGGATCGCAGAGATTTTTTAATTATCCTCTAAGATTCGGCTTTCACGTGACAGACAGATGGAATCTTGCGCACTCAGTGAGCCAAACTCTGCAAAATCTGTTGCTCAACTGTTCCGCCGTCGATCCTCCCCTTAAACAAGGTTATGAAATTCCTATATTACTAAACGAAGACAAGAACTTCGTTCTCAAAAACTCTGACAAGGCACTACTGTTAAGTGCGTTCTTTGCAAATAATCTTACGATGGAATCTGAACCGGTTCCGACGTTTCAGGCATCCTCGTTGAATGTTATCAGCAGTATTGATTTCTCCGTAGAACTAATTCGAAAGCAAATAATTCGTCTAAAAACTCACACTCTTCGGGAACTGACGGTATTCCAAACTCAGTTATTAAGAGAGTTCCGAGCTTCCTCCGATTGCTTAGCCATATATTCTCAGTTTATCTTCTAAACGGATTCTTTCCTGACTCATAGAAGACATCTATTATTCTTCCCGTCTTCAATGGCAGTCAGTGGCTGTGATCTACTTTGACCTGACTAACCCTTTGACAAGGTACCGCACAGACGTCTTCTGGTGAAACTGGAAGTCCTCGCCATCCGGCCTCCTCTCCGTGAATTCATTGGTTCTTACGTGTCTAACCACAGCCAGAAGGTCTAAGTAGGTAATAGCTTTTCGACGCCTCAGCCGATCACGTGTGGCGTTTTTCTAGGCACGGTTCTAGGTCCCCTTCTCTTCATTCTGTACATAAACGAAATTTCAACCTTACTCACAAATTCACAAATTTAGTTTATGCTGACGATCTCAAGTGCATTTATTCATTTTCTAAAGACACTGCCAATAGTTGCGTTGATAAAATCATTACTGATCTACTTATGCTCTCGCGTTGGAGCTGTACTTGGCAGATGGAATTTTCTCCATCGAAGAGCAGTTTCATTTGTTTTGGCCCCGCCAAGCTTCCTGGAACCCCTAGTATTTCAAATATTACATATTTAGAACGATCAACCATAAAAGACTAAGATCTAAGTTACACGAATAAGCTAGCATTGTCGCCTCATGCAGATCGAATTTCTGCAAAGGCTGCACAGACATGTGGTTTTATATCACATAATTTCATCCTTCAGGAAATAAAGTTAAACCTATACCACATGTTTGTTCTTCCTATCCTAGAATACTGCTGTCCCCTCTTTGGGCTGATGAACGCCTCTGACCGCAGTAAGATTGAAAAAGTTCAGAGGGTTTTTACTCGAAGACTATTTTATCTTCCTGGATCCAGTATCTCTTATACGGATAGATGCCAGTTAGCAAACATTAAATTTCTGTGGGTTAAAATCTCGTAGCCGGTCTCTGCTTCCTGTTTCGCTTTAACTCTAGCCCAAATCTCCCACGAATTAACGCTCACACTCCGGAAGATCGACCCTATGCCATTCGTAATTCCTCCATGATCATTCCACCACTCCTTAGCTCCACAACTAACCGCTCTCAGTTTTTTGCCTCCAAATATGCTTTCATATGGAATAATCTTCCACTGCAAATTAGGTTGTCGTCTACATTAGCTATTTTCAAAACCAAATTACGCAAAAATTTAATTTCGGAAGATATAAAGTCCTTATTGTCTGTTTCCTTCCCAAACTCGTTACTTTTGGATTTTTAAAAGGGTCCTCAAGGTATTTGAGGCAGCTCCCTTGATATTATATTGGTCTCTAATTATATTTCCATCATCCTCTGCAGAGTCAATCTTTGCATTCACTTTTTCTTCCCCTCCTTTTAAACTAGCATTGCCAACTCTTGACAACCTTGATGCTTTCCTCCGAATTTGCAACCCTGACGATAGTCTCCAGGTTCTGTTGATGAGCAAGGCGGGTTCTAATGCTTTCGACTCTTTAGTGATTGATTATGCAGTCAGCAAGGTCGCATCTCGATGAGGATCTCAAGACCTCTACTGTCTTCTCTTCGTTTCGACCATGTTGTCTACGATGAGTTCGTCCTCTCTCACCTCCACGGGTGTTTATAAACAGAAGCTCTGACTGCTATATTATCTCTCACCCGAAAAGGAGCGTCCCAAACCCTCATACGCTGTTAGCAACATCACAATACTATCGCATTGCATGTAGCTATAAATGTTTTAGTGAAGCAGTTTATTCTACTATTTTTTTTAATTGGCGGCTCGCCGAACTCCGCCTCCAATTTAACCCTAGGAGTTTTTTTACTGCTTCTTTTCCAGTTCACCGTATATGCCAAAGATTTTTGACTTTTGCTTTAAAAATGGGAAATCGTTTTGAATCAGATATGTTTACCATACTACTCATTTCTGCTGTTCATATGGATGCTCACATAGTGCAGCAATTATCCACTTTGTATTTATTTAAACCACGTTACTAAGTTTTTAATGATAAGGCCTTCTGGGCCTTAAATATACAATTTATTCATTTGTTTATTTATTTAAATTCCCGATACTCCTTTGTCCGAGTCATAGAGAATGCAGCTAAGAAACGATGAGGAAAATAAGAGGTCAATAGAATCAGTGTTCAGATTAGTGTGCAGTCTTTGCTTGAATGCAGATTGACTAGTTAACGGCCTTATTTCAATAGGCAAGATATTCCAAGGAAACCTATACCTAGAAGCAAAGAATAGAGAGCGTTTAGATATGGAGGATGCAGGAGGAGGTATACTAAGTGCATAATTTCTAAGGTTAACTGGAAGAGTAAAGGGGGTACAGACTGAAAGATTGAGGATATCAGAGCTATTATTTTGTCGAAAAGTAGAGTAAAACATGCTTCTAACCTCCTGACCCAAGGAAATTTGAGCTTCGTCAGCTGGCATCTGATTGAGTAAGAATAAGTTGAAAGAGTCGGAAATAGGAGTTATTTGTGAAATGTCTTTGGACATTTTCAATTTTTGAATGGCTAGATTCGTTCATTAAACCGAAGAAAGGACAGCAAAATTCAAGAATGGGAAGTACAAAAATACGATAAAGTCTTAATTTAATTTCAGGAAGGTAAAAATTATAAGAAATAAAGCCGCAAGTCTGAGCAGCATTGGCCGTTATTCTATCGGCATGAGGCGAAAGATCTAATTTATTGGGGTAGCTTAAGCTCAAGTCCTTGATGGAGAAACATTCAGTCATAGGGCAACCGTTTAAAAAAAACAGGTTGTGGCAGCCTTACAGGCCCAAACCTCATTTAGCGACACTTAGAAGGCGAGAACTCCATTAGCCATGTGCAGCTCAACGCAGAACGAGCGTCTAAGTCTGAATGAATTTATTCTAGGCATGGTTCGGTCGTACAGTTAGAGAAGGAATGCACGCATTTGAGGTCACCAGCATAAATAACAGATTAAGAATGTTTAACTATCGATGAGATATCATTTATATATATTAAGAACAACAACGGACCTAAAACGGTACCTTAAAGGACACCACGCACAATCGCGGTAGCCTTTGAGTATGAGGACCCCACTTAAACATTTTGTTTTCTATCATATAGGTATGATCTACTTAAGTCAGTAAGGGGAATACGAAATCCTATAGCTTCTAGTTTAGCTAAAAGTTGTCTATGAGGCACTTTATCGAATGCCTTACCAATATCAAAATAAATCACTACTACAGATAGATGCTCATTACGAAGAGAGGTTAGTAGATTTAGAAAAGACATGTAGCAGGTTTCACAAGAGCGGTCCGGTAAGAAGCCGTGTTAGGAAAAGTTAATAATTTGATTGCTTATGCAAAAATTCTTAATATGTTTATGCACTTAGGTTTTCGAAGAGTTTAGTAAGAGAGGGTGTTTTATGAACACCGTGATAGTTATGAATGTCACAGCGGGCACCAGATTTAAAAACTGATATTATAAAAGAAGTTTTCCAAGAATCGGGGAAGAAATAATTTTCGAGAAATAATGAGAATAATTGGCTTAGTAAAGGTGGAAAATCTTTATCTGTTTAATAAGTGAGTTTCGGAATGTTATCAGTTCCAAACGAATGTGAATTTTTTAGGTGAGCTTCTTCTTTTTGAATACTTGAAGGTGAGAAATTAATGGTCAATAGATGTGAATTTGAATTTGAAATCAGTCTCTAAATTTGGGAGTTATTAACTTGGACTTAACGATTCTGCGGCTTTCAATATATACTTTCGCTGAGGATTCTTCCACCTCCCGGATGCTATCCCTACGGAAAAAAACAAGCTTCAATGTTTACCCGGAGGTTATCCCTACGAGAAAAACAAGCTTTAACGTTCACCTGCTTTCAAAATTCACACCAGCGGTGTGCTGCTTTAATCGGTTCTCAATCGGGGAAGGAGAATTCACAACAAAGGCTGAGTCTTTGAATGCTTTTTTGAAGTCTGACTGCTGTATGTTATTGTACCATAGCCAATTTAATTAAGGAAATTTACAAATTAAATGCATTCGCATAGAATCCTATGAGTTATGGAAAACACAGACGCTCAGGATGCATCTGCATCTGTGCTGACCCACCTAACCACTCTGCCACATTCCCACGGAAATCTGATTGCGACGATTGATCTTCATTTCTCGATTACATTCTACTGATCGTGGTCTCAATTGAACTCCTGACTCTCCTCTTCATCCTTGATGCATAGCTTTCTGGATCTAGCTCAGAGTTCATTACAATCCTCAACAACATTCGCTATCTAGAAGCTGCGTTTTTCGAA